>JAOPUC010000019.1:40959503-40971238 GCA_027564185.1 Cephalocassis borneensis | reverse complement strand
TAGAGCCTTCTGCATTGCTGCCCCCACTCTTTGGAACAGTTTACCTCTCCACATCCGCCAAGC
This sequence comes from Cephalocassis borneensis, assembly GCA_027564185.1. Classification (NCBI taxonomy): domain Eukaryota; kingdom Metazoa; phylum Chordata; class Actinopteri; order Siluriformes; family Ariidae; genus Cephalocassis; species Cephalocassis borneensis. Next base: position 40,971,175 of record JAOPUC010000019.1, on the reverse strand, counting down.
CCCCACTCTGGCAACGTTCAAAAAGCATCTCAAGTCTCACCTTTTTACTGAGGCCTATGGTCTTTAACCCATCCCTCCTACCCTTTCCCCTTTTCCTTATCCCCATCTATTTTGTAAAGCGACCTTGGGTTCCATGAAAGGCGCTATATAAAACTAAGTTATTATTATTATTAATCCCAGAAGTTATATATCTGTTTAGTAATTTTTTAATTTGTTGATGTTTGAAATCTACTTCAGCCATTTTGTTAAAAAAAAAAGTGGTGCAAGATATTAAACACACAAATATTCTTAAAACTGAAGAACAGAAACATTATTAAAGTTGAGGAAGTTCTGTCAGTGATGCCTGGTGCACACGAGAGGATTTTCAACTCAACCGAATTTAACAACGTGGGAGACGACAGACATAACAGGTTCAACACGCTCTCTTTTTAGAAAAAAAAATTGAATGAAAAGAACACAAACTAGATGACTTGGTCAAGACGCAGAACCACACACTTGGCAACTTTACTAAAACAATTTCAGAGTGATGATTCCAGGGACTTTGAATCTCACAGAAAGTCATGTGATCAAACATGACTTCGGAGCAAAATAAACATGGAGGCGGCCCGCCATCATCAACTGGCTGCACTTGTGCTTGCGTGCACGCTTTGTTTTGCAATAAGAAACAAAATATGGCACAGAAAATCAGCCCAATTATCCTCCAGTGTGGGGCCAGGCTAAATCTTCCTGAAACAGCCCTAATGAAAACAAAACTCCCTCACACACCCCTCCCCCCGGGGTTCTGATACTGACCCTGATCCAGCAGCAGTGAAATCCCCCCACAGGTCCTGAGACACCTGAGTTTGGGGAGCCGGAGCTCCAAAATCCAGCAACAACCCTGCAGAGAGAGAGAATCACTAAAGTTATGTCCACATTAATACATTTTACATTTGAAAATATAACCACCTCTATCCAGAAGAGTATTTTAGCTCCGGATCAGAAATAAGCTCCTTCCACATTAACACGCCCGAAAACACACATCGCATGACCATTCATGTACACTGGGCATGTGCGTGCCAGTATAAACAGGAAGCAGATTGTCAACACTGCAGTCGGTCGCTTAGTTGCAGAAAATTCTAGAAATGAGGAACAGCAATCATGAAAATGAAGACTAGTGATTTCTTTGCTTGGAGCATTATTGCAGAATTTAACCTCACAACACCTACGAGCAAAGACAACAAGGTCAGCCATGCTTGTAATTCGTTATCCGTGTTGCAGCCACCACTGGTAGCTAAGGCTGACGCCGTTTGTTTTGTTCCGGAAAAAGGTCATGTGACAGGACAAAACACAAAACGATCGTTTCCAAACGTCTCCATTTCTGTCTGTTCAAATGCTAAACTGGAGTTTCCAAACTAAAACGAGGCTGGGGCGTTTACGAAAGCCTCCGTTTTAGGGCCTCGGAAACTCCGGAGTCATGCGGACGCCAGAGAGAAACGGCGCAAGAGTGATGCGTTTTAAAACTAAAGCATATTAATGTGGACGTCTCCGATGACTGTGGACATCTTCAGTCTTATTTCACACAGGTGTAGCTGCAGGTTTTCATTCCAGCCAATCAGGAGCTTCATCTGATTCCATTTTACGCCCCAATCAGCGATCAGCCTGCCTGTGTCCCGCGTGGCTGGAATGGATGTCTGCAGCTCCACCCTGGCCCTGTGTGGATAGAACTGAACCACCCTGGAGTCGAGTCAGAAGAAAATCTGAAATACTGAATATCACGGTCATATCATGGAGGTTGTTCAGAAGTCGACTCTGAGATCTCTCATTAATGAGCTGGATTCAAGTGTGCTGTGAGAGGACATGCTTTAACCAGAGAAAAAATTTATTTGATGAATATTACCCGTGCTCTGCTGAGTGGGTGCAACAGTCTGGTGGGCGGAGCCAGGAGGAGGAGAGAGGACTCCACCACTTTTCCCACCAGGAGGTGGTGGGAGCAGACCCCCAGTGCCAGTGGGACGAGATTTAGCTCCCGCTGTGTCCTTTTTCTTCATGTTCTGAGGCAGAGAGAGAAACGTGTTGGGTGCTCAGGTTCACAATCTGTTCATCATGCCAACAGCTAATCGTTCTGTTTATACACACCGAACAGTTGTTAGTAAGACATTTTTGGTTCTGGGTGATTTGTTGGGGCAATTTGAAAGAATTTTCTGGATTTCATTTTAGAAAGAGATTAAAATCCCAAAATTTTCAGATGGTGTCAATAAACAAGTGAGGACTGGATGCATCATCAGGACTTAATTCATGTTTTCTCTCTCTCTCTCTCTCTCTCTCACCCCGAGGCTGATCTTGATGGTCTGTCCCTCTTTAAAGCCAAGGTCCAGTTTAGGAGCTGTGCTCTGATTGGCTTCCTGTTTGGCCAGTTCACCTTCCTGTTTCACCCACCTGAAACACAAAAGAGAGATAAACTTAAATTAAATAATTTAACATCAGTCAGTTGGAGTTTCTTTTCCTTTACAGTATAAAACGCTGCGGTGTGTGGGTGTGTGCAGAAAGCGCCGTATTGTCTCACTGACTCACTTAAAATGGTCCTGCAGGGCCACGTTAAAGTCAAACGAGTCTCCACGGTCAGCAAAGCCAATCCCAATGAACGCGTGCCTTCCTGAAAAAAACAAACACAACAAGATGATAGTAATTACACTGTAATAGCAAAAAATAAATGATTAACAAATCAGTGCTAATATCTATTGAGTGTGTGAAATTATTTAATGTTCAGAGTCCCAAATTCACTGAACAAACAACTGAATAACACTCGCAAAGAGAAGAGAGAGATACTTTATTTCTAAAATATTTCAAAAGCTTAACAGTTCGAAAGTGTCATGAAGGTCATGAGTGAAGTAACGGAGCTACGGTGTGAGTAAAATAAACTCATGAACAAGTCGCTCACAACAGCCCTCAATTATCAATCTAGCTTAGAAACCAGCGCAGACCTGAGTGCGGAAATCATCATATGACTGAGTTCACGCGAGATTCATTAAACATTCATTAACTCGCCAGTCACAGTATAGAGATGACAGGGCGTTGATAAATGTGGTGGCTGAAAACCATCGTAATTTCAATAATCACCACATCCCTAAACATTCTCAGTTTAGAGGCTGCACCCTGAGAGAGACTTTACAACAAGGAGAGGTGTAATTTGAATCCTCTCCGTCCTCAAAATAGAAGTTCTAACATCTCAAATCCAACATAACGAATTATAGTGGTGTTCAGACCTCAGCATGAACAATAAATGAATAAATGAATGAATGCCTTTCTACAAAAGCAAGTTTGTAGACAAACCAACCTGGAGCCACACAGAGAGAACACATGTCCTCTGCCCCTCATGCTGCCATACCACCACCCTGGATACCTTGAAGATGAAAGCGACTTAACAGCCACTTGTCACTCTTGATTGATTGATTGATTAATTAATTAATAATCAATTTAATTAATAAAAAGGGGGGCAGGGAACCGGACTCCTGAAAAACCCTGCCGTGTCATACAGATGTGTAGATGTCTTCTCACAGAGCCAGATGTGCCACTGGCAAAGCTCTTGTTTTAAACAGATGACTGAATAAACATCGAACCCGTCACACTGTAAATCAGTGAGCCCACCCACTGCTATTAATTGCTTGTAATATTATCACCAGTAGAAAGTAAGCCATCTCAAAATGAAAGAGAAATTAATCTTACGCCAAAAACTGTTAACCATTCACATATTTGTAAACATTTTGAAAATATGTTAGGAATATAAGACACAATCAATGTAAGCCTTTACAAAGTATAACTTTTTGCCAGACGTTACATATTTTTAAGTGATGAATAAAGGATGTAGCTACATGTGCTTAGATGCCAGTTAGAATATATGCTCTAATAACAATTCTCCACTCAGTCAGATTTACTCTGCTGCATTACACGTCCGTGCGGACTCAAAACCCGTGTACATGAGGTGAGACTCATGTCCACACTGATAAAGGCTGAGCTTTTTGTGAAAATGACCAAATGCCCAGTTTTCTGCTGTACGTTCGTTTCATAAATGAGAGCCAATAAGTGGGCAAATTAAAAAAATAAAAATCCCTGTTGCTAGGCAACAAGGAATGATGAGTATTAATAATTAAAAACACACACATACATTAATAACAGTGTTATTACCATTTCCATCTTCAATCTTGATCACAAAATAACGACTGGAATCTGTGACGGCTTCCACAGATGGACCGGGATACTGATCTACTGGAGCCTGCGCAAACAGCTCACCTGCACACACACACACACACACACACACATATACACACACACACACACACACACACAGTCAGAACCTGGGCAGACAACCGATATAAGAACACTCGCAAAGACATACAGACACATGAGACGTCACAGTCTCAGTCAGACGTGCTTGCTCTCTCTCTCTCTCTCTCTCACACACACACACACACACACACACACACACACACACACCTGTGTTCCTGTCCTCCAATTTGATAAACGCAATTTTGGCCTTTGCTGTGATCTTCATGCGGCCACTCCAGGCCGGCTCGTCCAGCTTCCAGTCAGCAGCACTGCATAACAAACACTAATCACATTAAAGCAGCAGTATGTGACTTTATATTAACTATTAATGATTAAGCCAGCACAGAAAAACCTGCACTCTTGCACTGCTGATTGTCATCCAGGAAAGTTAAAGGTTAATTTCTTCAATCTTGAGATTTGCTGGTTCAGACTGGGGGACTCAGTCCTCATCATGGACTGACTGCACAATCTGAACACTTCATAAATGTGTCATAACTCATCCCCTTACAGTCATGACAATAACTGATGCTACAAAACCCAATGTTTTTATGTAACTTGCTCTCCTAGAGGTACTTTCAAAATCCCAAGTCACATACTGCTACTTTAAATTCACAGTCAAATCCACCTTTGATTACCTCAAGACTTTCTGCAGCAGCATCTTTAGGAATAAATTTGCCTTATGTCATGTCTATATTCAGTAATAATTAATGCAGGTTAAAATGTTCATTTGGACTCTATCCTGAGAGGTAAGATGTTTAATCGCTTCACATGTTAGTTATGTGTATTTTATTCTGTCTCAGTGATAATTACTTGTGTCTATTCCTTGTAAAAGGTGACGATGAACATTTTTCAAGCTACTGCACCAGATGTTTGCATCACGTGAACAGGTGATAATTAAGCAAGTGTCAGTGATACAAGTTACAAGTCATTATTTATAGAAAAGGAAACGGTGATGGTATTGTGCAGAGATGAATATTAAGCTTCACCCCTGTAGCTGCTGAATTACATTTTAAAATTGTTTTATTACTACTGCTTCATTACATTTCTGCTTGTGTTAAATCTCTTTGGAATGAATATTTTACTGTAAAGCTCGTCGGGAGGCTTTTAATATGCTGTGAATTAATATTATGAAATATTAATAAACGGGTTTGATGTCAGCGCCTCCACACTGTCCATCCGGGCCACCGTACTCCGTCAGGTCTCGTGCCATTAACCATCAGTTCCCCAATTCTAATTATATTTTACACCAACATTTTTAGTTAGCGTTCAAAAGGAAATATTCACAATATAAAAGTTATGAATCTTTTTATTTTTTTTTAATTATTTCGACCTCTTTTGCCTTGTTAGGGTGAAAAAACCTGCAATTAGCAACAAGCTAACACAACTCTAGAAAATTCCAGTCACGAGCAGTTTTACTCGCGCGCTCTTATTAAAAAGTATACATTTATGCAAATTCCGTGTATGTCACAGCGACCCAATCACTGCCTGTTATTCCTCGATTAATTAGCATATGTATGATCATGCCGGAACTTTGACATCCGTGTCACCGAGCTCGAGCTCCCCGGTGAGGGCGAAAGTGTCGTTAATGAAGTTATTACGCGTCGTCAAACTCACCGATATCCCCGATTCGAAGCCCGGGGAGGAATCCTGTACACGTGCACCTCCGGTTTAACGCACAGAATCGACTCGTATGTGTCATCCGCCATCCTGCTGTTTTCACAAACTTCTCAGTCAGCTCACCTGAGCAACAACAGCGAGGAAGTGTGCAGGGCATTTCCGGTCTAACGCCGACTGCCAGAAAGTACAGAATAAAAGTCACAGAGCTGCGTCTGAAATATCTCCCTACAGCCTATAAAGGGCCCCTCTGCAGGGAATGAAACACGGTTATAAAACGGGTCCTATCTAGTGCACTTTATTTCCATTTAGGATTGAGCCCTGATCAGAGCCCGACTTTAATCATGCCTGAGAAAGTCTGAAATAATAGTTTAGAATTTGTAATAAATATTTTAAATTTCTATTTATATTAGATATTATTTACTAATTTACATTTATTTCCCATGCATTATTTGCAAAGATATTTATCTATCTATCAAATATTAACAGGTTTCAAAGCACTTTCAAACATCCTGTTTCTCTGGAAACCGTATCCTCCGTTTGATTCTTTTTTTATGACCCTCTACTAAATACATATTTGAGTCCAAAAAGTGTTGTGCCTGCTACATAAATTAAACAACCAACAATAAAATAATAAACTGAAATGAAATATGTAAATGCAAATTATAAAAATAGTAGACTACTTTAAAAGAGAATTTTAAAAACATACAAAAGGCACCCCAGAGGATCAGAGTCCTTGTTGAACGACTCAGTCCAGATTTATTCCTCTTTACTGCTGTTATAATGAGCTCCACTCTAAGGTCTGGGAAGGCTTTCCCCTAGATTTTGGGGCATGGCTGTTGGGATTTGTGTTCATTCAGCTCCAAGAGCATTAGTGAGGTTGTTGGGATGTTGAGGTTGAGGAGAGGTGTTCAGTCAGGGCTCAGTGCAGGACAGTCGAGTTCTTCACTCCAACCTTCACACACCACGACTTTATGGAGCTTGCTTTGTGTATAGGAGCGTCGTCATGCTGGAACCAGTTTGGACTCTTAGTTCCAGTGAAGGGAAACCGTAACACGACAGAATACAGAGACATTCTACACAACTGTGAGCATCTGACTTTGTGGAAGAACCACATATGGGTGTGACGGTCAGGGGGACATATACTTTTGGTAGTATAATATGGTTAACGATGCACATAAAATGAACATCTGTAGAGACAAGGTTAATCCTCCAGAATAAAGTTTATTTGTGAGCAGACAGATGGAGATGGTGAACCTCAGTGCAAAGAAAGAATCAGACAAAAAAAAAAATGACATCAGACAACACACTAAACAAGGCAAAGGACTGTAGGGAAAAACACTTCGACTGAAGCCCAAATCCTCATGAAGGACGTAATTATTGTTTATGAATCCTCATGAACACTCCTGAGTCACAATAATTTACAGTTTGTCCTGATTAGAGATGGGAATCAGCTCCTGACCCACCCCCACGACAACGGGATCAAATATCAAAATCAGTCACATACAGGGTTCTTCAGTCAAGGTTAGGGTTCTCAGCTTATTAAAAACGGGTTCTTCAGAACTCTTTCTGTTCGCCATTGAATCTGTCAGCGTGGTAACTGGAGAACATGTCAGGGTTCTAGATTTGGTCTTTGTGTGCAGGCAGTGATTGTTATGCTGAAGATGCTTTGTATTTAGTTCTATGAAAATACATTTTCTGTCAGTCAGAGGAATTCCTGCCAGGACTCAAAAACGTGGTCTGATATCTTTAGGAGTACGAGAACCAACTCAGTGTGACTCCACTCCTGTTAGAATCTGGAACAGACTTCTATTCTCTACAACGGCCCTTCTTTTACTCAGAACAGAGAAACATAAGGACATAAGGGTGAGAAAGTCCAGTCACTTCTTTTACTCTAGTACAAGTGGACATTTTGAGATGACGAGGAAAACTTTAGTTAAAAGAAAAAAAAAAAACATTTTAGAGAGCATAAGGACTGGGATCAGATAGGAGGAGAACTTTACATTTCAGGTCATTTTGCAAAAAAATAAAAATCCACAATTTCCTCCTGACCCTAAATGAATGTAGTTGATGATATGTGACAGGTCTGGTGTGAGAAGTCTGCGCTCTCCCCTCCTCGTCTGGCTCAACACAGCTACATGCACAACTGTGTACATTTCACGTTTGGCCAGACAGTTTGTTCAGGAACGTGGGGTCTGAATCTGGATCACGAGTGTTCAATGAGGATTCAGTGACTTTTGCATGCATGAACGCATCAGAGATATATAAAAAAAAAAAAAAAAAGAGTAGAAACTGAGTGGAAAACAAATATTTAATACACGATCTGTTTGGGTCAAGTCTCAGGTCAGTTAAAGAGAAGTGAAAAAGAGGCTTGTGAAGATTTATGCAGTGACAACTTCCTGTGTGCAGACGAACACCTGTCTGAGTACAGGAAGTGAAACTTTTGTCTATAAACAGGATTAATCTGGGCTCAAACGCAAGTCTCAGGAGGCAGTAGATAAAAATAACAAGTGGCATTTACTTTAAGCAGACTTTCATCAAAAAAAAAAAAAAGGAGTCTGGAAAACAGCACAGGGTTTGGGATTTTTTTTTTTTACAGTGCAAGAAATGAAACTGTGCCATTCCCAGAGCAATGAGATGGATTTAATTCAAACCATGACACTTCAGAAACAAGATCAAGGCTGAGAAATCATAGCGAATCAGACAAACCATGGTCTGGCTGTAGAAAGATCAGGAATAAAAAGCTCTACAACTCAAATAAACAGACAAATACTTTTTCCCCACGCATGTTTAAATAACGAGCTTGAAACACTGAAACAGGAGTTGGATTACGTTCAGAAAATAAATCTGTTCTGAGGAATCTGACTGGAGTTTATTTTAGTTAAAGGGCTGTTGCAAGAAACCTGTCTGAGATTTCAACCCCAGGGTTGGTTTAGATCTGCTTCGTGTCGTAATAACCATGAACACTCGATGGAGAAAGAAAAGAAGGCAGAAGCAAAAGGATACTGTCTGAAATCACTAAGCCAGGATAAGCAGCTTAAAAACATGCCTTTAACTCTGTCCTTACTGACAGAACACTCGAGTCACATCTCGTGTTATTACTAGATTATCACCTGCTTTTGGTCAAACTCACAATTTCTATTTTATTTAAACAACTCCTTCTGATCGTCATGATTTACGACTAAAGCGAACAATTAACCAAGTGAGCAGGGAGCTGTTTGGTTTCGAGACAGACAGAGTAAAGACACAGTGACAGCAGAACCGACAGAGAACCGTCCAGAACATCAGCGTTTCCATCAGATGTGTGGGAACATTAGAGAGAAAAGATGCCGTCTGACCAACTGAAACGCCATGGAACATTTCCACAGAAGTGTGTTGTATCTGTGGAACCTCTCCATAAACACATCCACACTCATCCCACAAGGTTTTCTTTTTTTTTTTTTAAACGAATGACTTCCGTTGTGACTAAAACAGACTGGAATAAAACCAATCGCTTCCATCTTCAGTCATTAAGAGTGCAGATGCTGAACTGCGCTGTTTAATCAGACTGCAACAAGCACAGGAGCAAATCCGTTTTCTCTTGCTCACGTTTACTTAAAAGAAAAAATACTTCAAACAAAAATAGGCACAGAATAAGGTGACAGTTTTCCAGCTGTATTCCCGACCCCCTGCCAGTTTACATTATTGCTGTGTAAGTATTACTGCATTATTTCACCAGCCATCAACATTCAGGTAAAAATGAAACGTCCACAACGTCTCCCTTCCCTCGGATTCAACTGATGAAGTCTCTTTCTTCAGCTTTGCTTTTTTCAGAGGTTAATGTCATGAACAGGTATTAGAAGGACCGTACATGGCTTCCAGTTGAGCATGAGGCACTAAACCTGTGGGTCAAACAGCCAAACCTCCATCTTTCTTCCTCACACAGTTTGGCATGGTCGAATGTTTTGTGGACATTTCATCTTTGGACAAACGTTTGTTTAAAAAGACCCTCTGTTCAACATGATCAGCACTGTATTGTCAGTGAAACGTATCATAAAGGGACAGGTTTATTTTTCCCCTGGAAACTTCTGGAGCTCAGAAGGGTGTTCATGCGCCCTTGTCCACACCCCCTCTCCCCGGTTCGTCAAATCATCAGCTCAACTGAACTTCGCTGGATGACCCTTTGGAGGCTGAGATGACAGAGTACGCGTTAGGAGCTGAAACTTCCCAGAAGGCATTGTGGCCTTTTGAAAAAGGGAAAAAACAGCCAATTGTGTTGTAAAAATTCTCAAACAAAATTACCACATGTTTAAAAAAAATTATACTTCTTTCAATTAGCTCATATTGTACACACTAGGTGTTTAACATGCGAGTCATCCAGCCAGGTCGTGAGACAATATGACTGTCGAGAGTTTAAAGGAGGACACTCAGCTGCACCGTTGGTTCGCGCATGTCTGAGTCATTAGGGGAAGTCGACAAGGGCACTTTGAACCGTACTTGAACACTGCAGTGATTCCTGCCTGGACCCTGGTGGGCATTACTGAGAGACTCACAGTGGACACACCTAAACAGTGATCACACGGTCATTACGTCCTCCCTCACTTAGACTGAGGAGGAGACGGACGAGCGATCTTGACCGAAGCGACTCTCGTTCTCTTTACGTCCCCAGTGCTCACTGTCTATCTGCTGAGGCGGAACCCTGCCGTGCCATCCGGCCCCCGGGGCTGCCGAATAACGTTACTGTTCGACTGGAGCAACTCCGACACCGATCTGAGGGGAGAGAAAGAAGAAGAGGAAAAAAATCATGGCGTTAAAAGCAGGACCAAAGCATTATTAAAAAGCCTAGTGGTCTCATCTAACAACAAACAAACATCACATTCAGCGCTTTTGTACAAAGCAACACCGTCAACGTTGGACAAACCGTGTGAGGAGTCACAGGTGGCTGTTTGAAACATCATCATACTGGAAGCTGCTTAAATGAGCCATATTACTTTACAGAGATAAGCCCCGCCCTGTTTATTTACAGCACGGGGCAAATGTGTCCTGCAGATACAGGCTTAGGTAGCAAGCGGTGCAGCCATATTTTACACGCCCAATTCTCAAAAAACACGGCCATAAGTCCCCAAACAAGGCCTATAAATTTTATATTAACCCGTGCTAAACAAAATTTTGTGAAATTTTATTGTTTTGTGAAGTAATTTTGTGCATTTCTGTGGACATTTCTGTCGATGGTCAGCAGTTTCCCAGGGCGTGCCCGGCACGCTTTCCATAGATGGCCGTTAAATCGAGAAAATCTAATTTACCGCAAAAAATGTAGCGTTCTTATTCAGACTTTGAAATGAGGCTTGAACGAAAGAAAAATACTACGAGTTTTGAGAGCTTTGCTGGTGAAACTTGGCAAACTTAGAATGAGTAGGTCATGTATCAAGATAAATATCTTGGCAAGTTTTTATTTATCATACAAGCATGATAAACATTAACAGAAACTTTATACCTTTCCTATGTGTCCACTGCCAAATATTATAGTTTTTAAATGACCTAAATTAGATGAAACATAAAACTCATCCCCTTCCTCAGGCCCTGTTTACATTACTTCGAATCAGCGGATCATCAGATTAACGTTTTTAAAACGATTAGCGTGCAGACAGCAACACAAATACACGATTCACGTGCGCATAGCAACGCAAATACGTGGATACACTAATCACGTGACTAATTAGACGGCACGTAACGTGCTGAGCCGCACTGAAGTTTATTTACACATTTCAACTTAGTCA
>JAOPUC010000019.1:40886325-40896848 GCA_027564185.1 Cephalocassis borneensis | reverse complement strand
TGTGTGTGTGTGTGTGTGTGTGTGTGTGTGTGTGTGTGTGTGTGTGTTGAAATTGATTTGGGTGGTTATGAACATTGATTTGGCTCTTGGTTGAAGTTTGACCCAATCATCACTGAGGATGTTTTGCAGGCATTTTGTAAATTGTTAGCAATTTTGAATCTTTTCTTTCCTTTCCCATCTCTTTCTGTCCCTCTCACAGCAGTTCGGACAGTCGGGATCGAGCATACGAGCACAATCCGTATGGACACCACGAACGCAGTGGCACTTTCGATAGGCCGCGGCACTACAACACGGACTATTACCGCGACCGTGCCATTTTTGCTTCTGGAGTTGGGGCCAGCCCTGCAGTTAGTGCAATTAGTGCAGGTTTTGAGACCCCAGAATCTCACTTTGAGTCTCGAATTCGTGATCCCTTCACTTTGTCTGGTTCCACACGCCGGGATCCTTACCGCGATGACCGGGGACGGCGTGTCGATCGGACTTACCATCATCGCCGAAGTCGATCTTCCCATTCCTCACAATCGCGGCACCCTTCTCCCCAAAGAACCACGGGACAGACCCCCAAAGCCTCCCATTCCCCAAAACGAGCCCCTGTTTCTCCAGGCAGAGGGCCACGTTCACGTTCCCGAAGCCGATCGTCCAGCTCGGATTCAGTCAGCAGCACCAGCAGTACTGGAAGTGGCAGGTGGGTGGATTTTGATGAACTGCTTCCATTATTGTAATTGGATCCAAGACTGGGTGTTGCTTATTTTGAGTGTCGCAATCTGTCCGTTTGGGTTAAGGAATCAATTTAACAGCAGTATTTTTTGAATATCTGATACTTTTGAAATGGTCCCTCCCTATTCACATGTTGGCCATAGAATACGAAATTGTATCTTCGTATTCAACAAAAGGCAGTAATTGAGATGTTTGTTTCAAAATGGTGTACTTTTTTTATTTTTATTGTAGAGGTTTGCATTTCCAGTTAGTGTTGTAACGTTGTAGAAAATGGCATTTTTGAGAATGAAGGCACCCTATAACACGTTGAGCCTATGGTCGGACATTTAGATCACTGTTTTTATCCTTGGCGATTGGTAAAAGAGAACTTTTGGTGAGAATTTCAGTTTGTTGCTGTACAGAAGAACTGCTTGTTTCCTTGGAGATTTTGGACTATGCTGGAGAAGTGTACTTGGTCAGAGGCTGTTCTGGGATGATCTGTTTGTAGGCTAGCGACTTGCTTTTGTTCATTAATGTGATTTTGGTCTCGATGTACTGTACCTTTTTTTTTGTTCCAAGGAGGTGTTTTTTGTTTTCTGTCCTCTGGCAGCAGTGACTCCAACAGCAGTTCCAGCGAGGGCTCCCGAGCACGCTCTGTTCAGTCTGCAGCCACTCACCCGCCTCCAGCTCCTCCTCCACTATCTCTGGACTGTGATGAACCACGTAGGAGTTTTGGTATCAGGGTTCAGAACCTCCCTGTACGATCCACAGGTTAGTATTGAAGCGGTGTACGTTAGGGTGGCTTCTTTTGCAGTAGTACAAGATCAGTTACGTGACGTTTTTTTCTCCAGACACAAGTCTAAAGGATGGACTTTTCCACGAGTTTAAGAAGTACGGGAAGGTGACCTCGGTGCAGATCCACGGAGCCTCGGAGGAGCGATACGGCCTGGTGTTCTTCAGACAGCAAGAAGACCAGGAGAAAGCGCTCAGCGTGTCCAAAGGAAAGCTCTTCTTTGGCATGCTGATAGAAGTGACTGCTTGGAATGGCCCTGGTGAGTGTTGCAGTTGTGGGGTTTTGAGTTTTTCAGCTTGATATTCTTTCCTTACCGGTTTGCCGACTCCAACAGAGACGGAAAGCGAGAATGAGTTTCGGCCATTGGACGGACGGATTGACGAGTTTCACCCAAAGGCGACCAGAACCTTGTTTATTGGAAATTTGGAGAAAACGACAAATTACCAGCAGTTGCTTGATGTTTTTCAGCGCTTTGGAGAGATTGTGGTAAGCAGTTGACTCAGATATTTACTGATGCCCTGGGAAAACCTGCCCTCCCCCGATCTCATTTAGTAATGGTAGTAGGCCAGTGTTCTTGTCTCACTCCCCTGTTTTTGCTTTGGTCTTTTTAGGATATCGATATTAAGAGGGTTAACGGTGTTCCTCAGTATGCCTTTGTGCAATACTCTGACATTGCCAGTGTGTGTAAAGCGATTAAGAAAATGGACGGAGAATACCTGGGTGCCAACCGACTCAAAGTATTTGTCCAGCTTCTCTAGTAAACTGAAGTCTTCAATCACATGTATTCACTTTCACACAAGTTTGCTATCCATCTTCCTTTTGCAGCTTGGTTTTGGGAAGAGTATGCCTACAACCTGCGTATGGTTAGACGGTCTGTCCTCTAACATCACAGAGCAGTACCTTACACGACACTTCTGTCGCTATGGACATGTGGTGAAGGTATTTTACATGACCGATGTGTCTAGTTCTGATTGCGTTTTCATTTTGTGTTGAACTCTGCTTAATTATTTGCTTTTCGTAGGTCGTGTTTGACAGATTGAAAGGGATGGCCCTGATTCTATACAACAATACAGATTTTGCACAAGCTGCTGTAAGAGAGACCAAAGGATGGAAGATTGGCGGCAACAAAATAAAGGTAGCAACCTGTGCTCATTTCCTTATTGCCCTGAATGAGTTTCAAGCATGAAAATATATTTCTAGTTGTACCTGTCACTTCAGGTATGTGCTTGTTCTCTACAGGTTGATTTTGCCAGTCAGGAGAGCCAAGTTGCATTCTATCGCTCTATGCAGGCATCAGGGCAGGATATGCGTGACTTCTATGAAATTCCCTCCGACAGAAGGTAACTGTTTACAAAAGATGCCTCTTGTAAGAATAAGATGGAGCTCTTCTTTTTTTATTTTTTAACCTGATGTCAGATGAAGTTGTTTATTAACCTTAACCCATTTTTCATTGTCAGGGACGACCGAAGACCTTCCTATCATGAGTTCTCAGCAGAGAGGGCGTACTACGAGAATGTTCGGGCACCGGGAATCTATGCCGACGATCCACGGCGAGACTACCCCGCTCGCAGCCGTGAGCGTTATCCAGAACTAGACCATTACCAAGGCGACCACTATGATCCACGCTATCATGAAGATCCGCGTGAATACAGGGATTACAGAGACCCCTTTGAGCAGGATATCCGAAAGTATAGCTACATCCAGCGGGAGCGGGAACGGGAACGGGAACGTTTTGAGGCCGACCGGAGCAGATGGAGCCCGTCCCATCCGCGGCGGCCCGTGACCCCTTCTGCCTCTCCTTCGCCCACTGACCGTGTCTCGAGGGAAGCAGAGCGACGTGTGTATAGGCACTCGTCTGAGAGAAGTGGAAGCTGTAGCTCTTTGTCACCGACTCCGCAGTTTGAAAAGTCTGAAAAGTCTCCAGTGGATTATAAAACCGAGAGTCTGAACAGAGAAATGGAGCAGGCCGAGGCTGACCGCGTAAGTGTGACTGAAAAGAGCAAGCGCGGCAGGCGCAAGGAAAAAGCAGACAGAGAGAAGGGCGAGAAAACAAAATCGAGAAGGGGGAAAGTGCAGTCTCCTAGCGTACCTTATTCTGAAGCGGACAGGGAGCCTAGCCTGGATTCGAATTCTGGAAAAATGAAAGGTTCAGATGTGGAGAGCTCAGAGAGGCAGAGGCACAAAGGTGAGGGTGAACCCTCCCCTTCTGATCTGATGTCTCGTCTGGAGTCACAGAAAGAAAGGCTTGACAGTGCAAAAATCGATTCAGTAGATCGGGATAGCAAAGGAAGAACAAAGAAACACCTCAAATCAGAACTTGGAAATGAAGGGAAAGATTCCCTTTTGGATTCTGACAGGCTTGCGGCACGAAAAAGGCGTTTTGGCGATCCCACTGGCAAAGTCATAAAACAGAAGAGAGGTCGCCTTGAAGACGAACAGGGCACAGGGGCAAATCAACCTGCAGATTTTGGACAGTCTTATCCAAAGGAAGGAGAAAATGATGTGAAAACATTCGAAAAAGAGGCACAGAAGAGGGAGCATTCCAAGTCCAAATCAGAACGGATGTCTCATTTGAAAGACGAATCGGATCACCGAGCCGATTCCCAAAACTCATCTGGGCGACAAGCAGAACATTCTGAGACTAACGTAGAGTCTTTAGACTCAAAATCTCAGTCTGGGTCAAGTATGTCGAGGCGTTTCTCCAACGACGGAACCCCAGAAAAAGACAGTAAAGGCAGAGAAGAGTATTTGGATATAGATCTTTCTCAGAGTTATCGAAAGCAAATGGAGCAGAACCGAAGACTTCGCCAGCAGCTCCAAGAGCCTGACAAACCAGGAAAACCAGATACTCCTCAGTGTGTCGACACTGAAGATTTCGAACACCGTAGCTTAGTGCATGAGGTAGGCAAGCCACCGCAGGATGTCACCGATAATTCTCCATCGAGTAAAAGCAAGAAACAAGATCACTTGGACATGGAGGTTGGTACCAAAAGAGAACGGGTATACCGAATTTTCCGGCCAAAGAGTGAAGAGGCAGAGTGGAGCACAAGCTCGCCCAGGTTTAATGCCTCTCAACACGGAGAGGAAGAATATACGGATGTTCCTCAACTAATTACCGTGAAAGAAGTGAAAGAACAACCAAAACAGGAAGACAGTTCTCACCAGGACATGGAGCTAACAGTTAAACGTGTCCATACCTCACAGGCGTCAAAGCTAAGCACGTCCCTACATGATGAGCAGAGACGTTGGGAAAGTCGCCTGAAGCAGGACTTGCTGCCTGACTTTTCAAGGAGCTTGGATAAAAGGCGCGTCAATCGATCATATTTGGAATATAGAATTTGGCCTGATTTAGAGCCTGGTGAGGTGCGCTCTGACTCTGAAGAAGATCGAGAACACAAACCAAACTCTCCCATGCCCTCAACCTCAATGTCCTTCCCTGAACGGCATCGTGGGGACAGATTACCGGAATCCAAACTGACTGGCTCACTGGAAAGGAACAAGTTTTGTTCGTTTGCACTTGACCAGACAATTACGCCAGACACTAAAGCTTTGCTAGAGCGCGCAAAGTCGTTATCCTCTTCGAGGGAAGACAACTGGTCTTTTCTGGACAGCGATTCTCATTTTGCCAGTTTCAGAAGTAGAAAAGATACGGAAAAGGTAGAATCTGCACCACGACCAACTCCTTCATGGTACATGAAGAAAAAGAAAATACGAAGCGAGTCCGAGGATAAACTAGATGACCGAAAGGAAGATCCGAAACCAGAAGAACAAGAGCGACGAGAGCTCTTTGCCTCTCGCTTTCTTCACAGTTCTATCTTTGAGCAAGACTCAAGACGTCTCCAGCATCTCGAAAGAAAGCATGAAGACCCTGAACATGGCATGGGCTTTCCAGCGAATCAACAAGGCCAAACTGAAGGTCAACCTGATTCTGAACCGGTGGTACTCTTCCACGATCGCTTTTTAGAGTTGACGAGACTGCAGCAACAGAAGGGAAAAGAGCAATCTCAGCAAGAATGCAAGAAAGAGGAAGGCATTGATGGCCAAGTCGGTGATAAAACGCAGGAGGAAGAGCAACGCGGTGCTGTTGAACTGGCTGAAACGAAGCCGGCCGAGAACAAACCGGTCAGCCCTGTACAAACACCTCAGTCGAGCCCTGTACAAATCATGCAACCCCTTCCTGTTTCAGAAACTCAGAAATCGCCTGTCGTAACAACTAAGGAAACATCGCCACAGCGGGACGTTTGTCACAGTGAAGCATCTTCCCTGAAACAACTTGTTTTTTCAGTAAAGGAAGAAAAACAGCCCGAACAGCCTTTAGTCTCCTCCTCGACAAATTCGCTGCCCCAAGAACCCCCTGATTCAATTAGATCTGAATCCCAGGACTCAAAACCTTTAGTGAATGAAATTAAAACGAGTCCTGTTAAAGAGTCAGATCTGACCGACGACCGGGATGTCGAGCAATGCCCCGATAGCGAGACCCAGACCGCTGACTCTCAGGTGAGCTATGAACCAAAATCTGAGCCTCAAACTGAGCTTGAATTACAGAATTCTGCCTCTCCTATGATGGTCGATGAAGGAAAATTGGAGAAACCTGAGCCTGTAGCAATGGACGTTGAACCTCCTGCCAAAGAAACGGAGTCCAAAGGTTCGGACAGTCCTCCAGTGGAGGAACCGATCTCTCCTCCTCCGAGGTCCAGAAACAAGAAAGGCAAGACCTCACCGACAACACCGGTAGCCTCTTTGACCCCAGCAAATGCATCAGATAAACAGAGTACTCGCAAAAGTGAACGCATTGATAGAGAAAAGCTTAAACGGTCCTCTTCTCCAAGAGCGGACTCCTCTAAAGCAATTTCGGATGCCAGATCAACTGGCAAGTCACCCATCCATAGCTCCGAGACTGAACAAAGCGTAGAACAAAACACTCCCCCTGTGAGAGCAAGGCGGAGAAATGTACGTTCTGTTTATGCCACCCCAGTAGATGATGAATCTACACCGCAAACTGGCAAGGATGTGGAGTCCTCACGTGGCGCACGCAAGCGTGGTGTAGACAGAGAGGCAGGACAACAGCAACCAGAAGCAGACAGCCTCCCTGTACAGCCACCTGCGCGGCGGGGGCGTCCGCCGAAGAATCGGCGCCAAGGAGAGGATTTTTCAGCCGGGAAGAGTGAGCGGTCAAAATTAACCGAGACAAAGGAGTCTGAGATCAATGAAAGTGGAAACAATGAAACAGTCACCAAAGGAGGCAAAGGCAAACATTCTCCCTGCTTGAACAAAGCTGCAAATCAAGGTGCTGGGTCTGGTTTGGCAAAAAAGGGAGAAAAAGCTGATAAAATGCCTGAGGTCATGACTCCTGCCGAGATGGACGTGGATTCTCGGGACGGCAACGTCCAGCACGATAGTGGTCCTTCGGTGACAAATGAGCCAAAGGAGGAGCCAAAGGATGAGCACAAACCGCAAAGCGATTCAGACCCAAAACAAGAGACAGACAGAATTCCTCAAACGGAAAGCATTACTGGAAGCCAAGATAAACTCTGCGAGTCTGTTCAGGAGCAGTCACCTTTGGACAAAAGCGTGAGAACAAAAACTACTCGAATAACTTGTAATTCAAAGCTAATGACTGAGGATAAATCTCTTGTTCTCAAAAACCTCAGAATCAGGCTTGACGTGACGGAGGTCAAGGCGATGCTGCAAACTGGCGAGGATGAATCGAGCCATGACGACGGTCCTAAAAAGGTGGTGCCAGGTACATCGCCCAAAGAGCAAATATTGGATCCTCGATTTGAGAAAGAGGTCATGGAGGAGGATGGTAATATTAAAGAGTCTGTAACAGCACTCCCAAAGGTCAAAGATCCTCATGAGGCATTGTTATCCCACCAGATGGAGCTCGAACAAGCTGTGGAGAACATTGCCAAGCTCACAGAAGACC
Source organism: Cephalocassis borneensis (assembly GCA_027564185.1). Taxonomy (NCBI): domain Eukaryota; kingdom Metazoa; phylum Chordata; class Actinopteri; order Siluriformes; family Ariidae; genus Cephalocassis; species Cephalocassis borneensis. Next base: position 40,889,433 of record JAOPUC010000019.1, on the reverse strand, counting down.
CTGCTGCTCTTCAATTCAAGAGCTCGACTGAGCCCCAAGCCCCTTTATCTGAACTTGTAGAGGGGCATGAGGAAGACAAGCCTGCTAATCCTGCTAGTGAAACGGAACTTGCTGCCGCTATTGATTCTATCACCTCTGAAGACACGTCTTGCAGCTTGCCGCAAGACCAGGTCATCGGCACTGTTGTAGATCCAGACCCAAACGTTCAACCTCTGGTCCCAGATGCCAAAGTTGTTGAAGGTAGCAACTCTATCCCAGTCCAAGAGGATGCTTCAAATACGGGAACGCCGAGAAAAGGGGCAAAAGGAAGACCAAAAGCCCCGAGGAGAGCCAAAGGCCAAAAGGCTGCTGCAAACAAAAAAGAAGCCATCAAAGAGGTGGTAGTGGAACCTGAGAATATTTCTGTCAAGTCCTCGCAGTCTGTATCCCCAGTGGCACCAGCAGTCGCAGAGATTCCACCCGTGGCTGCTGCTGTAATTGCCCCCTTATCGAAGCAAGATTGTGATATAACCACTAATATTGTCCCTGAAGTTCCTAAAGTGATCGAGAGTGCTCTTAAAGAGCAGCCCGACTTGCCAAAATCATCTAGTCCAGCAGCAAGCAAAAGCCCAACGTCGCTCAGGCCTCAGCTTAATCCTTATGAATGTACATCTCCTTCTCTGTCTCCCACAAGTATTTGTCTCAAACCTTCACATCCGAGACTTTCCGTTTCCCCCACAGACCGATTGAATCAGTCTAAAGAGATGGCGGTTGTCTCGCCTTCAGCCACTCCCACAACTCCGTTAGAGAACCCGACATCGCTGTCTGATTCCTTTGCTCGTGATACTAACACCAGTGATCTGCGCCAAATTCTTGCAAAGCCGAGAGGTATTCCGATCTCGGAGATCAGTGCTACTTCTGGAAGCATGCATACAAGGGAGAGCGAGGTCAAGAGTGCGCTGCATGAAAATAGGCAAACTTCTGTTCCAGCTCAGCCGGTAGTTCGCCAGTCGTCGTCGTTACCATCCACGGAGACGAAGCAAGTCTTTAATGAGAAATCTGTGATTTCTGTCATTGCCTCTACTGCCACCTCAGTCATCAGTCGAGTTTGCAACCCCCCTGAATCCGAGGAGAAACCCGGTCTTCCGATGGCGAACCCATTCATGGAAAAGCAGCCACCAAAACAAATGTACCAGACAAGCGTGGAGGAAGGTAGCACCTATCACGGCCCTCCTGTCGGAGAGGAGGGTGGGAATCCAGGTCGCTATATTGTGGAGAGCACATCCTTGAGTACAGGCCCCACTGCTGGGCTCCGGGTAAACACCTCTGAAGGGGTTGTGGTGCTGAGTCACTCGGGACAAAAGAATGAGGGGCGACAAAGGATTAGTGCCAAAATCAGTCAAATTCCACCACCGAGCCCAATGGATATTGAATCTACGCAGCTGGTAACGATGCCTCAAATCAAACAGGAACTTTACAGTGGATCCCAAAGAGATGCGTCCAAGGGCTCAGTACCTCCAGCGGACCATGGTCATACCCTGAAGTTACAAATGAATGTGTCTACTAAGCATGAACCTGGACTGGATAAATTGGACCCGTACCCTTCGGTGCAAAGCGGGGTCGTGAAAAGATTACAGCAGACACCAGGCCCCTCACAAGTAATGGGTTACCATCACTCTGAATACACAATGCTGATGAAGCATCCAAAGAAAGGAGAAGGAAGTGAACCTCTTAATGTGGAAAACGTGAAATCTCCCTGGGTGTCAACCATAAGTCCTGCCATAAGCCCTCATCTTCCCTCGACAGGCAGCAATCACGTTGGGTTCATATCGGGCACGCCAACGGATCGAGCCTCTTCACATGTTCAGACTAAGCAGGAACCCCGCTCGCCACGGAAATCCAGTCACGCCCATTCTCCCTTTGCCAAAGTGTCTTCTCCTATTGGCTCTTCGTCTCCTAAAGGCGTGTCTATGGTCTTAGCGACCGGTTTATCCGCCATGTCTCAATATGTTCCCAACATGCACCACACTGAGCAGTCAGTTATCATGCCTCCTCATAGTACACATGGAAACCTTGGCAGAATGTCACCTCACCGCGTGGGCCAGGCTATTTCCATGGGTCACCTTTCTCAGGGAGATGTAAGGGTCAACACACCACCACTATCAGTGATGAACTATGGAATTCACTCTGAAGGCCTCTCTTCATCTTGGGCACCTGGTCAGCAGCGCCCCACGTCTCCTCATGCTGTGGGGAACAGAGAAATGGTTCTCAAAGTCAACCCTGCCAGTGCAAGGGGTCATGAAACGAGTGAGGAGGAGGCAGCAAGACGGTTTCATCAAGTACTTGGAAGGCAAACGGCGACTCAACTCAAACCAGAGTCATTACCAGCTGAATACCGAAGCGCGCTTCACAGCGGCCTGCCAATGGACCGGTTTAACATGCAAACGAGAGACATGCGGATGCTCATATACCACCCACAGGGGGAGCGTCCGGCTGCCGAGATGCACCAGGGGCATATAGCAGAGGCTGGCCCTCCCAGCTCAACCCCAACCACCATTACAGCCTCGCTCTCTCCACGGGCCCACCTCTTGCAGAAAGGTGTGTCTGACAAGGATGCCCTAAAGCAGTCTGAAGTAAAGAGGGCCACACCACCCCCTGGGAAAGATGGAATGCTAGGAATACGTGGTGCACTGCCTGCCATGGCCTCTCCTAAGCGAGTACAGATGATCTCCTCGGGGACTGTGCCATCCTTTTCTGAGTATTCAACCATGTACACCAATCTGCGCACTGTGCACTTGCAGTTTCCTGAAAGTTCGCCACTGGGGATCAGCCAACCTCCTCGCAACATCACTCCGTCACAGGCAAGTTGAAACGGTCAAGTTAAATCTGTTATTTCTGCACTGCACTTGATACCCAAATGATTTGTACTACATCGGTTTCATTGTTTGTCCAAAAAAGGGTGCTCAAGAATCTGACCACAACCAGGCTCAGAATGAAAGTCAAGTTGAACCTGTTGGACACCAGCAAATCAATATGGTACAGCTGCTCACGGTAAGCCACAGGGATATAATTTTAGGATTGGGAAAAAATAATCTAAACTCCTTAAATTGAGACTATTAAAGATCTATC
>JAOPUC010000019.1:38996493-39009374 GCA_027564185.1 Cephalocassis borneensis | reverse complement strand
AGTGTTGTTGTCTTCACAACCAATAGTGCACTTTATCAGTGTTATCAGTGTGTTTACAATGTTTGCACATGCAAAATCGCTACTATTCATTAAAATCTGTTCAGAAAGGTTTGTAGCCCCCAAATGCCTGTTTTTGTTTTTGATGCGAAGATCGTGATACAAAATCGAGATTTTATGTTAAAAAATCGTGATATGACATTTTTGCCATATCGCCCACCCCTAGTACTGGAAGGTGACAAACTCTGAAAAAGTTGATTATAATAAAATTATAAACACCACCACAATCCCCCCCAAACATTATATTGTCTATGAGATGCAAATGTATAATTTAGCTCTGCTGCAATGTTTGGTGAGCCCATTTGTCCATAGCATAACCCACAACTTCATTGTGTGCCTTTCATACAGGTAAAAGACACAGACACTTTTTTTTTTTTAAGTTTATGTACATTTTAATTTCTCTCGCTCTCCCTCCTCTCTTTTGTTCTCTCACTGTATCCCTTCATCTGGCACTGAGCAGTAGCCCAGTTTAAAAGTGTGTGTGTTTATTACATAGCTTGTGTGTGCGTGTGTGTATTTGCTCTGCCAGGCCTGTTTTATGTAACAGACCCTCATGTGAGCAGCTTTGTGCGAGAGCCTGCTGGAAGCTGGGGGGGATTATCAGGTAGAACGACTATGCAAATAATACGCTCATTACGCAACAGGAACTGTTTGTGCAAGGGCACACACACAGGCATGGATGTGCGCGTGCACACAAAAGTAACACAACAACCAAGTTCAAACACACTGTGCTATGTGATGAATTGTACCACAGTCTGTCTCTCAGCCCCCCCAACCTTGTCTGCCTGCACACCACCTCACTGTGAGGTCAGCGGATTGACAGGTTGCCATGGCAACACACTGAGGTGTGGGTGGGTGTGCGCGGGGGGATGTTTATAGGACACTGACGTGAGAAGATGGAAAAGTGCACCTCTTTCTCTCCTCGCTATCTCCCCCCAGTCTCAGTCGAAAAGCCGAAGTGGGTTTGTGATTTTTACTGAAATTAACTATCATCTCTCATGCAGTGTCGATGTTATTGTGAAATCCAGATGTAAATAAATCCTGATGAAAAGTCTCAAACTATGTTTAGACGCAGATGCTAGCGAGCATTGAATTACATCTCCTTCTGGTTTATTACAAGTTGTAGTGTGCTGAAAAGCACGCACTCTCCTGACTCCACTCAATCAATACCAGTGTTTCAGCCTCTGAGGCAAAGACGTCAGTGGTGTCAGATTTGAATAGTGAGCATGTGCAGTGTGTGCCTGTGGGTGAGTCAACATCCTAATTTACTGCAAATGTTTAACAGTCAACATGTAAATGAGCATAAGTGGTCGGATATCTGTAGCACACAGACACGAGTAAGGGTGGGGAGATGGGGCAAAAATAAGACTTACATTTTTTTTTAATAGTTAACCCTTCTTTGACATTTTATTTAATATATACATGAGTTTTCTACATAAACCCCCTCCCAAAAAAAACAAAAAACAAAACCAGCATTTTTAAAAAAATTACTTTTATTTTATTAATAAAGTGAAATATTTAACACCAAGTACCAAAATAGAACAAAAACAACAAATGCATTTATAAAGATCACAATAGCCACAATATTTCAGAAAACTGTACTGTTGCATATTTATCACAATGTCAACATTATCAACATAATCGCACAGCCAGAAATGTTATTTACACTTACCAGAAAGCTCAGATATTCTTCTTAGCAATATATAAAATGCAAAAAAAAGTTCTGAGTCAAAGTGAATCCAGCAATGAAGTCTGTATATTGTTTATTGTAATATAATTACTTAGGATTTTGTAACGGAATTCATTTGAATATTAATTCCACTAATATACACATATAACATTCGCAATAGTGATCAATTATGTTGTGTTTCTTCCTTGAGCAAAGAAAATAAGGAAATCAATGGATATAATAAATTCACAAATTTAAAAAAAAAAAAAGTTTCCATTTTTATTTAATTTCCCCTCTAAGACGCAGTTAACCCAAATTCCACACTGTTTCATTTTCACTACGCACGCACACTACGTAGGGGATAAAATAATGGCTTTGTTGAACTGTGATAACAATAGTGTCCCATGTGGATCCATCTTGGATTCAGAAACGAGAAAGGAACGACTCCAGAAAGTGCATGCTGGTCATCATTATCTACATGTTGTGCCATGTTTAAATTTTTTAGGAAATCTGATAATTTTTTTTTTAAATTTTTAAAAAAGTGAATACAGTGTGCCAAAAACAGGATATGCATTTAGTAATCACCGAACCCTCGGGACATTCAACCAAAAATGTTTAGGAAAATTTTTTTTTCAAATGTTTAACAACAAGAATATAAAAGTGAAGTGTGAAATGGGTTCTGACATGCCTGGGATATACTCAGAGTAGAAGAGAAGAGGAAATACAGTACCTGTATGACTGGGTTTCCTCCCTCGAGCAGAGCGATGGCCAACAGGATGCTCTCCTGAAAGATACGGTCGCTGGTGGCGTTCATGATGAGGTCGATGACCAGGTCAGATGCTCCCTCTCTGTCCAGATGACACTGGACCTCAGCCAGACTCAGCTCCCCTCGGGCTCCCACTACACATCCAGAGGATGCTAAGTGGGCAAAAAAAGATTCCAGGGGGTTAGGATTACATACCAGAGGCACACCCATACGTGCTTGTTGAACATCCCTTTCCATATAGTCCCCATATGCCATTAGAATAACTTCCTCTCTTCTGGGAAAGGTCGAGGGTTTGAGTTCTTCCTTTCCGACCATGGCAAACAATGCCTTCACTGAGTGTGCTTTGTGCACAGGGGCCTTGTCCTGATTTGTGTCAGTTCTGTGGCAACACTTTAAGGGCCTACATTTTCCTGTGATGGTCAGGTGTCCACATACTTTTGGCCATAGTGTATGCAAGCAGCCAAGTCCAACTGAGGACCGAAAAGACAGACAGGGGAAGGACAGAGATGTGGTCTATGCTGCCTCGGTCTTGGGACTTAAACATGTTGAATTATGGGAATTTAGGCGAGTAACACACTGGATAACAAAATGTGCAAACCAAACAGCACAGCATACTGAGGTGATTTGTGTTGTTTAGTTTTTCCCTTCAGACACAGATACACAAACACTTCCTGTAGCAGGTGCGTCTGCAGGCAATTCCCACAGGAAGTGTGGGCATCCTGATTCCGTTGCCTGGTAACAGCAGAGACGGCTCTGACTATGTAGGACATGCAGGAAAAAAAAAGCAAGGGTGACGAGGGCAAGGAAGAAAAGAGGGAGGAAGAGAGAGAGAAACGAAAAGCTAAACAGAGAAACAGGACTGAAGCAAGGAACAGACAGACTTCTGATGAGGGGAATAAAAAGGATGAAGATGAAGGAATAATGAAAGAGACACACAACTGAAGATCATAATAACTGGGCACTGAGTCCACTATAAAACCTCTGTATGGCAGAAGCAGTTTACTTTGGCTTTTAGCTAACACGTACACACAATGACCCAACTTGAGTGCACTGTCTGTGCGTGCGCACACACACACACACACTATGAAGACCTTCCACTGACGTAATTATTACTGCATCCAATTCATCCTGGGCCCCCCCCCCCACACACACACACACACAACTAACCAAACTCATTCTTAGAAATAGCAGTTTGCCATGTGGGGACTGGCCAAATGTCTCCACAAGGTAGATATTGTCAGATATTCCTATGCTTGTGGGGACATTCAATACCAAACTTTTTTTTTTTTTAAATAAAGAATGCACCCCCACACACACACACCTTTCGTTGCCGTTCCATTGATGTAATTATTACTGTGCTTATTTAAAGTTTTGCCTGCATCTCAGCAACCAAAAGTGAACACGTGTTTTTTTTTTTAAATAATCACACACACAGATCTATACTACTGTACAGTCCCAGTCAAAAGTTTGTACACCCATACTCAACTCATTCATAGGTTTTTCTGTATTTTGTCTCTTTTCTATATTGTAGAACGATACTGAAGACATCAAAACCATGAAACAACACCTGGAACAAATACAGAATTATGTTGTAAACAAACAAACAAAAAATTGTTCAAAATGTGTTTCATATTTTAGAATCTTCAACATATCCAGCGTTTACCTTGACACTTTGCACACTATTGGCATCATCTTAACCAGCTTCAAGAGGTCGTCACCAGGAATGCTTTTCAATTAACAGGTGTGCCTCGTCAAAAGGTAATTAGTGGACGAGTTTCTTGCCTTCTTAATGCATTTGAGATCAAACAGTAAATCATAATACAGCAAATAGCCCTACTCAATCCACAACTGTAGTAATCCATATTATGTCAAGAACCACTCAACTAAGTAAAAAGAAATGACATCCATGACTTAAGACATGAAGTGACTTATTTAATTAAAAAAACAACAACATGGAATTAGAAGGTGTGTCCAAACCTTTTACTGGTACTGTACACCCACTGGGATGACTGTGAATGGAGTCAGTCTACAAATACAGACCTGTTGGAGCTTTACTCTGTACTCCAGGACTCAGGGGTCCGTTACTGAAGGTGGTCAGGCTGTCCCGCCGTCCTCCTGGTTTGAAGTTGCCATAGTAACGGTTTACAAGGATTTGCCTCAAAGCTTCTCCCTGGCAATGCAAGAGGAAGCAGAGTCAAACAAGGTCCAGTTTAAGTTACATCAGCTATGATCCTCAACATGTGACTTTCGGGCTCTTGATTCGGAAAGGATATGAAAAACACACAAAAAAAACCCTGTCAATACCCTGGCTTATATCGGTTAAAATTTAGTGCTGATAAATCTGAATATCTACACAATAATATTATTATTATTATTATTAAGAAGAAGAAGAAGAAGAAGAAGAAATGTTTTATGTTAAAGCTAGTATTAATATTTCAGTAAAGGAGATCAGAGATGAACTCTGATCACACATCTAAAACTTAAACGGAGTAAGTTTTCATGTTGAAAGCGCTGTCCACAAAACCTTTGACCTTTTCAATGAGTTCTGAGGACAGGATTATGAAGGAGATTAGAAACCCACTGATCTCCAAACATCTTAGACATCTCAAATCTATGAAGATAAAACAAGCTGTTCCTTGTCGAGTTATGAAGTAGCCTGGAGCACAGGACACCATCTTACATCTCCAAGTCTCAGAATTCACAAATCTGCATCACGAATTTTGTGTTGCTTCAAACATGTCATTCCATCACTGGAAATCTGCACTGCAAACCATCGATTATTAGTCATCATACACTTGAGTGAGTTAGAACAACTAGTTAATCGTAGCACAAGAGAATGTGCCAAATTATTGGTGGGAATCAAATATCTTCCCAAAAGTAGTTGCAGTTCCTCAAAACATACTTCCACATTCAAGACGCATGGTCAGGCGGGGCATTCAGGGGTTTTCTTCAACTCGCACCTGTCACTCTAGAGGTCACTGAAGATGTATTGATAATTTTTTTCTTTGTCCTTTTAAAATGATCTTGGTGATGCTTTTAGTATCTTATGGCTAGATTTCAAAACTGTGGTTTTAAATAAATAAATAATCGTGAATTCTGGGCAAGCTTGACTTCTCAGAAACATATCAAGATCATATTTTTACCTTTGCTCTTCATAACCTGCCGGACAACACAAATAAAACTTGCCAAGACTCACCTACAAAAAAAATATATAAATACCCCCCGCCCCACCAATACATGACTGAAACACGCAACTATATTGGAAATAACACCAAACCAGGTGTGCGTTTCCTCTTGAGGAAGCATTAGGCAAGTTAGTAAAGGTAGCAGCCTGTGAGAGTGCGCGAATGGAGACATGCTGCTCGAGCTGGGGGCTGCTGTCTCGGGTTCGAGCCATGCTACGACCTACCCGTTTCTGATCCTCCATTTGCTTCTGCGGCTGGTTGGGATCAAAATCCTGAGAGCAAGGTGAGTGAGCAGCAAGCCAAAAGGAGAAACAAGGAGGAGGATGGACAGGGAGGGGAAGGGGCATCCAGGGGAACAAAAAGAAAGGAGGGATTAATTCTATTGACATTAGTCATCATTTTAATGGCATGCTGGGGAACAAAGTGGGCCAAATTTTATCATGCAATGAAGGAAATGAGAGATGTCTGCACCCATATCTGTGTAAGTTGCAGTGAGTTGGCTATGTAAGACATGACAAGCACTGGATTCACTTACAAACCAGAAACACACATTTTTACCAGAGCACAATATTCCTCCATAATTAGTAAAAATAAATAAATAAATAAATAAATAAAAAGATAAAAACAAAACCATTCAGTGGACATTTGGTCTGGTGACTAGATTTCATTTCTATATAAAAAAAAAAAACCTAACCATGAAAGATAAATCAAAAGCTAACATGGTGTCTGGTCTGGAGGTGCGCATGCGCACGCGTTATTGAATTGGATTGGATTCGCTTTGCTTTCTACAATTAATGTGTTAATTATATCAAAGCAGCAAAGGCAGCCAGGGCGAGAAACACTTGGCAAAGGTAAAACGGATTACAAATGGAAGGAAAAAAAGGTGAACCCTGATGACATCATAAATTATGTGAGTTAATGGCAGAGTTCATGGGATGAAATGGCACAGAAACTAACCTCGAGAAAGAAAAAGGCAGAAATGTGAGCATCACTCGAAAAGTACAAGGATGAATAGATGTGCGAGAGGAGTTTCACTCCGGGGGGGACAAAACAGCCCAGTCATGTGCGTCTATGCGTTCAATCTGTTGATGAGGCTCCACCAGAGCTCTGTGTTTGCGTTTCACGGGTCTGTGTGTCTAAATGTGCGCATCACCTCTGTGTCAACATGAAGAGCTCTGATAAGGCTGTCTCTGTGCAAGTGTGTGTTGGGGCTGTCGTGGTAATGGAGAGATGCTGTGGGACAGAACGAGTACTATCTGCAACAACCCATATTCCTTCCAAAATATGGGTGTTGAACACACCTCGGCAAGGTTCTCTGGCTCGGGAGGGGGAACCAGCTAATGGAGACAAAAAAAAAAAAAAAAACACATCCACAAGTTAGTTAATACACAGAACAAAAAAACAACGTGACCATCTCAAACCTAGTATGCAAATGGTGCACCTATGTGCCTCAGGGTGGTGGTGGTTGTTTTTTTTTTTTTTTCTTTTCTAAATTCATATCATTAGCCCAATCAGGCCATGGCTAACTGAACAGATCAGAGATAAAATGCACATGACTACAGACTCGCCAGAGAGGAATCTCAAGGAAGCACAAAACAAGACACAGCAGCAAAATTAACACACTGCATTAATACTGCATTCCCTCACAAGAGCCCTCACCCTGCAAGGTGCTATATTTGGAAGCGGAGCGTCACGTGGCTTATATAACGAAGCCTCATCATGTAGGTCATCTGGGAAACCAGACTCGAGGCGCATGGCGTACATAAACACTGCCAACTTACAGGAAACTCACAGACTCTTCTGCATTCTTAACCTGCTTATGCTGTCTGAGACTAATCGGAAGGTCAGGGTGTGAACAGCCTTGGATCTGTGTGTCCTGTTCTTCAGATATCAAAACTATTAACATGTATTCTTAACATATAAATTATTTCAGACAATCAGTGAGCAAGGGCCGAGCATAACTGCTGATGAGGGGAAATACCGTAGGCTAACCTCAGCTACACTTAACTCGCTTTACATGCCTCTGGAGAGTTTTATTTTAAATGAATAAACAGCATGTACGCAAAACCACTGCACAAAGAATTACGGGATCTGAGTAATTCACGCTCCTGCCAGTTCTTGACAACGCCCCTCTGACAACAGAATAATTGCTTGTCCTAGGTAATCCTTAATTTCAAGGGCACCATGTTAATTAATAACCAATTTCTCATAGTTTGCTTCTGAGTCAGTGTCGACATTTATGAAAGATTAACAAAAGGATATCATTGTAAAAGTCTGTCAATAAAATCATTATCTCTCCATGACAAATCAATTGAGCATGTGTTTTCCAAGGTAGTTAGGGGTGTGTGTGTGTGTGTGTCGTACTTAAGTAGGGTTAAGTAATATTCCTTCCCTGATATTTTAAATGTATGTATGTATGTATGTATGTATGTATCTTTGTATGCTTATGGATACGTGTAGACATTAAAAAAAGTTTTAAAAAAACAATTTCCAGTTCATAGAAATCATGTGAGGTGAGTACAGGACAGCAAGGCAGCGAAGTGAGAGCAAGCACTACAGTTTCATGGTCCAAACTTTCAACATGGCACAAATAACTGTGGACAAGACACGGTCGAGAGAAAGAAAAACACAGTGAAAACGTGGTACAGACACATTGAGTTACAGCCTGAGATCATGGCACACACTTTGGCTGCTTGAGGAAGAGGGATAGATGGCTAGTGCACTGCTTATAGCACTGATCTGATCTCTCTGAGAGAGAGAGGGGGGGAATAAAAATGTCGAAAGAAGTGTGTCTCTTAATGCCAGCAGCAACTTGCAGACACCCCAACGAGTGGAAAGGGGTGGGGGGTTGGGGGGGTAATAACAACCTGTGACGCACACCACCACGCAGTTGAGTAATAACACAACCAGCCAGGAATCTCCCTTTGTGCAAGTTCGCAAGAAGGGCTGAAAAGCAGAACCTTGTGATGTTAGCAAGGTGCGACTGACTTGAAATGTCCCTTTGCATCCAGCAAAGTACTTATGCTGAGCATCAGTTCAGAAGAAACATGCATGGCATCAGACTATTTCTTCATTTCCTCTGCTGTTCAATCAAAATCTGCGGGCAGCAGAAGGTGGGAGATCAAAATGCATGCCACAGAACAACTGGTCTGCAGTCACTGTGGTGATATTTGTTTGCATTACAAAGAAATCCAGCACAAAGTTGCACCGCATGACCCATCATGAAACAATTTGACTTTTTTTTTTTTTTAAATATATAAAAACACTGTATATGTAGGGTCCTGCACTCCAAAGTTTACTCAATAATATACTTGTGCTACATTTTAAATACCACAATTTCATTAAAATGTAGAAAGGTGTAAACTGATTTGAAATGGCTATCGATTAAGAAGCGCAATAATTAGATGATTAGATAAACAGGGTTCTTTGACAGCCAGTGCACAGGATATCTATATAATAAAAAAAAAAAAAAAAAAACCACACAGGCAGACTCCGACACAGATTGTTGCCAATTTTGCCTTATTAGGACAGCATTATTGCCGTGAGTCACTCTAAATGATTCCGTAGAATTCATGGAAGGGAAATGGGCCATACTTGTCTGCTGTGTGTGTGTGTGTCTCTCTCTGTCTTAAATAGGTCACAACGCCCAGTGATATGGAAGGCTGTATCCTTGTCTGTGCCACCCAATAAAAATGAACCTTTCCCGAATAAAAGATTGAGACTGAGAGCATGTTTACACCTTCACTCACTGTACTATTGTCTGCATCTAAAGCCGGAATTACACCAAGCAGCTTCTTGATGCTGATGCAATTCATAATAATAATAAATTTGATCTAAATGGCAGAGACGGTCCAACCGGTAGAACCCAGTGGATATGGTTTACGTGATTCTGTGTGGTGTTTTTTCCATCCTGGAAAATCAACTCCAGCACAAAAACGGGACACAATGACCAGGTCAGCCTCTTTATAACACCAGTTACGCCAAAGAAGCTCCAGTAAAACTGTGTGTGCTGGAGAGATCCTACCACAACACTGATATTGCATAAGAGAAGGGAAGTGGAAGGGTTAACCGGTTAAAGGAAACAGCTATAAAAATGGACCAGCGCTTCATCATTCCATTTTGAATGCATGTGCGAGTGTGTACACACTGCCCGTGTCTCTCAGTAAACAGCCCCTGCCACACGTTTATTGGTAATTACAGTAGAAGGTCAAAACATCAACAGGGAGACTGAATTCCAGGAAGGGGAAGAAAAAAGGAAAAAAAAAAGCAAACGGATCTTATGTAACCGCTGCCCAAGCACTGGCGGGTACCCAAGAATCGTGCAGCGTACAGGAAGGAAACTGGGACAAGGCCACACACACACACACACGAACATATCTACCCCTACTGGGCACCAATGGCACTACAGAGGCAGAGCCAAGAGGTTAGGATAACCCCGACTGAGACAGAGAGAGAAAGAAAGGGGGATGTGATAGTTTCACAATGATTGTAATCAGCTGGCAAAGATCACGCCTAAAACACACCTGCACAATACATGGCCTTGCCATGCTCTGCTTCATTATGTAACGCCCAGTTTCAGAAGTTCAGCGTGGAGACACCCAGATGACCTACATCTGCATTATCCCAATCCACCTTACATCACACACACACACCCTCCAGTCTGCATGATGAGTGTGTTTGAAAAGAGATGAGCAGACAGCCTCAGTGACAGTCTTAGTGAAAAGGAGATATGTTTTGTGTGCGTGCGTGTTCAAGTTCGAAAAACACAGACACCGATAGAGAGATGATAAGAACAGGGTTGGTCATTTCCCTTGAGATAATCAAAAGTCAGCTTCTACACAGCATCTTCATACCTCTATTTCATCTCTGTCTATTCTTAAACTTCTTACAGATGAGTTGATTAGCAAGAAATGCTTCAGGGCTAAAAGTGCATTGGAACGAAAGAGGAAGATCGCTGGCTCCTTTCTTCTATTTCTAATTCTCATTTAAGAGTGAATGTAAAACATACATTTTTCAGATCTTCTCTTTTGAACTTCCAAAACACCCACCCACACACCTGGAATTGTCCAAACAGACCCTTGACTTAAGAGCACGCTGAAACGAGGTGGACCGCCATTTGCTTTTAAAATGTTTCCAGTCATCATGTTTTTGGTTTCTCATGCAAGGATTTGGCAAGTCAAATTCCTGGACTCCAAGATCAAACCCATTAGTGACTATTTCCTTTTTGCAAACCACATCGCTTTACTCATATACAGCAACATAAAGGAAGTGCTTCAGAGAAACACTATCAAATAAGGGGGGGGGGGGGGGAATAAACAGTTTAATCAATTACTCAAAAAAATTATAATAATAATTATATTTCCTGATCAGATTACAGCCCAGGAGACAGGTCAAAACAACGAAGTTCAAGTGTATGGTGCTGGTGGAAAAAAAATGAATTGTGCATAGCACATCCAAATATCTTTCATCTTTCCAATTTTGATTCTAAGTGAAAAACACAGAATTATTAATTGAGGAAACGTAGCCACACAAATCCAAATGCTTTTTTCTTGAAGTTACAAACATGTCACATGAGCACTAATTGTGCTGCACAAAACATCCAGAAGATAATCTGAATGCTGCCATGTCCCTTGCAACATGTCCACATCAGTGCTTTCAACAGCAGCTGTGACTGTCTTCAGATTATTGAACTACGATGAGAAAATGTGTAAAACATGAGATTCAGTGGGGAGAAAAAAAATAATAATCATGCGTTTCTCTGTAAAATGGGACAATTTCAGTATTTTTACTCCTCTTGATTGACTTGAACAAAACATGTGAAGATCATATTTTGGACAATTTCTGGCTCTAAAGCCAAAACTCAAGGTGAGCAGCTTCCCACTATTGAGAATTAAATCCAATTTTTGGAATGAATACACGTAATAAGTCGACTTTAGATTCATAGTAGGTACAACTGGTAGAATGCAGTGATGAATCACTTGGGGGGGGGGGGGGGGGGGAGTAATTAATTTAAAAAAAAATTATGAAAAAAAAAACCCTTTTCCAATCCTTCCATGAGAGTAATCATATTTATCATCACATTTCTTTCTTGTTGTCACTGAAGCCCATTTCTTCTCAGATCTCAGCCCCTTACGCACCGTAAACAACTGAGATGGCATGTACACAGTCATCACAACAGGGAGAGATCGAACTGGATTTTTAAGAAAAAAACAGTACTTCCATGCCGTCCTGAAACCCAGTAGGAAGTCTCAAACGAAAACTCTGGTTAAGTGTGTTTTACAAAATCCAACCCGTAAGAACTGATCCATGACTTTGCCGGAAAGACTCGCAGAAATGTGCAAACGTGTGAGCACTGCCCTTATCTACAACAACATCATGCATCTAAGGTCATGTACTTTGTCACATTTCACCCAGAAAGTGTCTGCACACTCACGCCCATGTACAACAATCAACTTCCTCTTCAGGGAGACAAAATACGCAGTCACCACACACACACACACACACACACACACAAAATACTACTCAAAAGTTTGGACACATTTTTCTAATTCGATGTTTTTTCTTTATTTTTATTAATTAAAAAAACACATTGTTACTGTTATTTTAAAAAGTTTTTTTTTCTGACCCAACACCCTTACTCATATAATCCAGCATACAGGAGGCATGGAATGCACTCAGGTTTTTATATTTTTAATTATTTTTATTTAGATACATAGTGTTGTGTGTTACTAAAAAACTGAGAATTTATTCTCATTCATAATCAACTGTAAATTGATTCACACAATCAGATATACTCCTATAATAATTTTCAATCATAATTCTCAGAATCATATCCCGCTCTCATTGTTATTGCCACACACTAATGCGGCCTAAGTACTGGTTTCATACTGTTAATGTCTTCATGGAAAAAAAACCCCCCAAACTTTTAATTATCTTCCACAGCTCATGACTGAATATTTTAAAGGGAACAGAGAGCTCACAGACAGACAGACAGACAGACAGACAGACAGACAGACATCGCACTCTGGAGGTCATGTACCTTACGAACTCGTACCGAAAGCATCTAGGTACTGACACCCACAAAAGTCACTTAACTTCCTTTCTGAGTTGACAAAAAAAATAAACAAAAAACAAACACACACACACACACACACACACACACACACACACACACACACACACACACACACACACACACACACAC
>JAOPUC010000019.1:38964877-38975794 GCA_027564185.1 Cephalocassis borneensis | reverse complement strand
TGGTGGTCAATAAAAGTGTGACTTTTCATGGAAAACACAAAATTGTCTGGGTGACCCCAAACTTTTGAACGGTAGTGTGTGTGGACTATAGTAGTAAGGCACTTACCTCCTTGACAACCCTGTAATTATAGCTGCTAGTACTCTCAGTTTTATTTTTCTCCATGCCACTTGCGTCACCCTGCATAAACAGTGAACACAAATCAGTCCACTTTCAAACACAGTAATTATTCAACAGCAATTCAAACATGGGTTGGCAGTGCCAAAATCAGCTCCGTGTTGATCCAAAAAAAAAAGTAAAGTGACCCACACTGAATAAAGTCATTTAAATTTACCGGGCTCAAACCCTAACCCTTCCGAAGTCGAAATACTGCTCCTGGATAAATATTTTATAGCTTGTTACCCTGAGAAGTGTGAACATGATTCGAAACTAATCAATAATGCAAAACACACGTGATGAGATCTATTCACGGTTAACCAATTTATATTTCCTGGGAATGAATTCAATATGATCTCCTGAGCATTTATGCTCCTCAGTACAATTCACATTAAAGTAGGTGTCGATATCTTAAGGTGGGTTTCAGGGAGGAAATAATGGGATTATTTGTTTTTTGCATGATGTTCAAACTCTTCAAACCTTCTTTTTGTGGTCAGCTTCAGCTGGCCCATCACCTCCGTCCAGCGTGTCGTCCCCCTGGCGCTTGTACACCCACAACTCGGACTTCTCCACAATGGAGCGGAGCTGGTCGAGGTCAGACTTTATCTGTTTGTAATTATCTACATCCTGACTAGTCACTAAGAGCTGGACCTGAAGATACAATGAGTGGGAGACAGAGAGAGCGTGAGTTTGGGCTTGGGGGATAAGGTTAGATTTCACAGGTCATGCAAGGCGACTGAAAAGGAAATTTCCTTTTCTGAAATGAAGAAAAAGGGAAAGGGAAAGTGTTCTGTGGGAGTGTTTTATTTACACTCTTACCGAGCCAAGAGTAACTCTAAACCTCTCTGAAAGCAGAGTATGTGTGTGTACCTGTTTGAAAGCCATGAGCACTTCTTGTCTCTGGCTGAAGTGTCTGAAGAGGAGGTGTAAAGCCCCAGACACCAGTGGAGGGTAGTCATGCATGGTGAGGTGCAGAAGAACTCTCAGGAACGTTCTGCCTCCATGGTCATCAAGGTCTAGTGGTGTGTTCTCCTCGCTGAATGGATAACAACAAAGAATCTTTAAAAGTACCAGGACATTGAATGCCACATTGCTTTGGACATGTAAAAATACTGACATACCTTGCACCAAAGATCCCCTCAGCCTGCTCTTCAATTTTCTCAAAATCAAGTGCTGGGGAAGGCAAAATGGTGAAGCATGTAAAAAAAAATAATAATAATAAGGAGAAACAAAACGACCACCCAATAAATAAATAAAAACACCCTTAAGAGTTAAGCATGCGGTTCATGCTTTCACCTGGTATACTATTAGGACCATCCCCATTAGCAGTAGCTGTAGTAGTAGCATTAGCACTAGTGTTACCATTAGCATTAGGATTAGGCAGTGTTTCGGTCTGAGTGTTGCTTCCATCAAACTCTTTTTTAAAAATGCACAGCAGGCAGGAAATCCTGTAGTCCAGACGCACGTTCAGGATAAACTACAGAGTGGAAAAAGACAAGAACAAGGTTTACAATGGTCCATCGAAGATTTTTAAGTCGACTTACTCAAGTACCTTTTCCCAGTTAACAACTTGCACCCATACACAGGACTCTGGTCACCTGGAGAATCTCAATGATCTTCAGCTTCGTGTCCATCACCAGGATGTCCTCTTTCTCGGGCTCCGTCTGGGTCTTCCCCACCTCTCCATCCGGGGGTGCTGTTGGGGTGGAGGGCAGAAAGCCGCCCCCCCTTAGCACAACCTGGGTCATCAGTTCCCCAACACCATGGATAGACCGCATAACATTACTCCCTGTAGAGATGGAGAAAGGACACGCCTCTTTTTACACTACACCCAAATATATACAAAAAAAAAAAACATCATAACATTTGCACAGATGACGTAAAACGACACCTTTGTTCTCATCGCCTTTCTCCATTTTATTGATGGGATATATCGTGCTGACATGCACGCAGTCTAATATGGCTAGCAGGATCTTGGTCAGTCGCAGCAAGTCACTGAAGCTGTAGAAGCCGAAATAGATAAGGTTCCTCGCCAAGTTCACAACCTGAACGGGACAAAATAACAGATTCAGACAGTCAGGTACACTCTGGGGGAGTGACAGCTGGTTGTGTTGAAATGGGAAGAGTGTAGAAACTCACCTCGAATGTGAGTTTATTTTTCTCCTTGTCTGAGAAGGGAACATTTTGACAGACCACAATTCTCAGATAATTCTCCACAAACTCCATAGTGAGAGCGAAACGCTCCTTAATTTCATCTCTGGTGGTGCCGTCATTATCATAACTGAAAGATTTTTTTTAATGACAAAATCATCCAAAAGCGCAAAAATAAACCTTATTTTTAAAAACTGATTCCATTTTTTCAATAGCAGCTAACAATTGTATATTTTCAGTGTGAAATACAAGAAACAAAACATAAAGCAAAATATTCAGTTGAGAAAAAAAATACATATGTGGCGATGAGAAATTATACATTAATTGTGCTTATCTGGAAGCTCAGTGGGGGGAAAAATCCTAAAGGTCAACATACTCATCGATAGCGATCTTGGAGGGGATCTCTGACCACAGGCGGGCGTATTTCACAGGTGTCACAGGTTCCTGGGGATCACGATCCACATGCATGTGCAGCATGAGACGACAGAAGGAAGCGCGTAGGTCATAGGGCAGGTCCTCGTCTGACATGCAGCGCAGAATCAAGTCCACGTCTAGCTGACCTGAGATTTTGTTGATAGCCAGATACTGGCGGTCGAGGCACATGCGAGCAAACAGATTCAGCTGGTATCTGACGAAAAGGAGCAAGGACCGGATTTGACACTCAAGCCAGGTGCTGTTGAACGTTTTATTAAAATTTGTCTTGTCGTTCTTAGCATTCTATTATTATTATTACTATTACTGCTCACTTTCTTTCTTGATTTATTGCATGTGATAATGTGCTATTCTGAGAACATGTTTGTTTACTGATCCTTGTGCACCACTCAAGCAGGCATTACCTGTAGTAACTGACAACCTCCTGATCTTCCTTCTGGCCTTCCTTGGCATCCTGCGCCAACTCCCTGATGCTCTTGCTCCGGATTTCCTTCCCGCTGTCTTTCCAAAACAACCAGACCTCTTCCACATCTTCCTCCGACTCCAGTGGAGGCTCTCCAATGTTCAGAGTATCAATCTCAAACCGTGATAACACAAGTCTAAGAGAAAGTGAGAGAGGGGGAGGGGGGAATCAATTTTATATTAAACTGGACACACAATACATAAGCCAACATGTGCAGGGCTGATGGATACATTCTGTAATCATTAGCTGTATTTGAAGAACATGTTTTCAGAAGCAGTACAAATCCACAAGCTCCATTAAACTGTTTTAACGTGCACAGGTGGGTAAATGGTGCATGGACACAGACACTACATATCTTTAGGTGTAGTTATCTATTGGTATGGAGGTAGTGATGTGCGCTGAGCTTACACGTTTATTAGCATGTGTCATGAAGAGAATTTACAGATACAGATGTAAAATTTCAGGGAGTTTCACACACAAAAGCTCACTTTGTTTCGATGAGGATGTCAGCATTCGTTGGGTCCAGCACTGCATTACAAATCAGCTCCTGTGTGACCGGGATGGACTTGTTCATTGACACACACAGATCAGAGAGGTAATCCAGAAACCTGTGTGTACACACAAAAATGAACTCAAAAGAGCACTCTCTTATTCTAGTAAAATACTATTAATGTGGGTCCTGCTGTGCTGGTGGAGGTTCTTTGGCTCAGTATCGTATCTATTACTCAGTGCTCGACCTTACTGGCGTTATTTTTCCTCAAAGCATTTTATTAAATTTGCTTTGTTTGGACAAGAAATAACAAAAACAGACGCTCATAATTATGTCTGACTTTCAACACTTTTGACACACCCTGACCTTCCCCCCCGATATCCCTTCTGGCTCAGTGCTTATTCTTTTTCTCTGCTTTCTCTTTTTTTTTTTAAAAAAAAAGAAAAAAAAAAAGCCTCTGTCCATGCATGGAGCGCAAACTAGCTCTGCCCCTTTCCCTCTCACCTCGGCTCACGGTTCTTTCTCACAAGGCTGACAAAGGTGTCAATCTCAGCTGCAGTGATATGTTTCTCAAGCAGCTTGCGGTTGTTGTGTAGGAGCGCCGTGATGGTGTCCTCGGCCAGCACGTCGTAGCCAATCTGCTTTTGCATGAACCGGAATTGTTTGGCAATGTACTCCTGGACCAAGGGAGGTGAGAAGTCAAGCAGGTTAGCGGCAATAAGACACCAGCACACTTACAAGAAGAAGAAGAAAAAAGAAAAAAAAAAAAAAAAACGCGCGCACACACACCAATACTAATCCGATATTACTCCTGATTGGTCAATGTGTCCAGGTCTGTGATAAGCAAAGGGAGCGATTGGAACTGTTACCTGTCCTGATCCAGCTCAGAGAGAGACTTTTTTGGTGCTGGTGGCATATTTGTACTGATAATACAAAGCTTACCAGAACTGCTTGGCAATGTACTCCTGGACCAAGGGAGGTGAGAAAACAGACGCCAAGACACCTCCTAGCAATGCCTATCTGCAGGTTTGCTTTCTCTTTTTGTGTTGCTCTCATCAAAGAAAAGGACATTCATTCTGCCCTGGTCCTTCAACACTTTATTTGCACTGTGTGGTGCTGTGATTCTCTGTGGTGTGGCAATGCAGACTCGGCACGATGTGGCAGTATGAGTGGCCACAAGTAGTTACAGATAAATGCTAAGATGAGTCAAACAGTGAGCTCTCTGCCTCTCTGACCTGTATGGCCTTGAAAGCAAAAACCAGTGCACGTATATAATTTCTCTTTCTTGGGAGACAGCTGCTACTGCATACACCTGCAGACTATAAAACTATTCTTTATAATATTCGACAGCACCAGACAGGAGGTTATGACAGACCACCAGATGCAGTCAGACTCAGGAACCCATGCTCACCCTTCAGGCAGAGATAAGGTCTAAAAGCTTCGTCTGGACAAAACACAAGACAGAGTCTTAAATCCAATAACCTTGGCATTGTTCAGAGAGCTACCATGTCAGAACCTAATGATCCAAGCTCATAAAATCCTCTCAAACACGCATCTATTCGACAGTGTATCAATCTCTGTGGAGATAAAGTTCACAAAACAGCACTGCTGTGCGATACAGAATAAAATAATGCTGTAACAGAACAACGTCATTCTGCAAATGAGACACAGGAAGTATTTCGGTCCTCAGAGTCTGACTTGGAGTCTATTTTTTGCTTTTTCGATACAGTTTTTCCATGACGAGTGTCTGGAGTACATGCCATAAAAGCGTGATGGTGTACCATCAGGGCCATCAAAATAAATCCTGACAACATGATGGTGCTTTAAATAGAGTATTTATGGAAAGTAAAACCACCCCTGATCAAAGCAAACTCCAAATTAGCATTTTAAATGACTAATTCCATCAGACATGTTAGCTATATGTTCAATTGTTTGGTGAGACCTTACCCCACCCCCCCAAAAAAATAATAATTTGGATTTCAATAACAAATACTTAAAAGCCTTTAATCAGATAATTTCTGCAGTGATTAACATGTTTAAGTTGGCAACAATTATTTTAAGCCTAAGTGATTCAGTGAGTAGCTTCTCGTTTCTTAAATGACCACGTCAGAAGACGTATCCGGCGGTTGTAGAAAAGAGGTTACTGTGTTTCAGAAAGGTCAAAGTACTGGCCTGCATCAAGCAAAGGAAACAACTAAGGAGATTACTGAAATGACGAATTGGGTTCGGAACTATCCAACACAGTATTAAACTCTGAAAGGATAATGCTGTTCCGTCAACGTCACGAAAGAAACACTGTTAGAAAAAATCCTGACTGTGACTGGACAGCCGTTAAATGTTCAGTGAAGTTGAATCGTTAAAAATAAACAAACTAACTAACGAACCCACTCGACTGTAGAACTCACGGCTATGTTTAATAATGAAATTCAGAGCATTTCCACATGCACAATGTGAAGAGAACTCACAGGATTGGGACGAAACAGCTGTGTGGCCATTGGACTCTGAGCAATGGGAAAAGGTCATGTGGTCTGATGAGACCAGACTGACCCTATTCCAGAGCAATGGGTGTGTCAGGGTAAGAAGGGAAGTTCATGAAGCAACGCATCATGCATAGTGACCACTGTACAAGCCTCTTGAGGCAGTGATATGATTTGGGGTTGATTCAGTTGGAGGCTCAGCAATGTTATGGAGCAACAAAATGAAGTCACCTGATGACCTGAAGGTACTGAATGACCAGATCACCACATCAATGGATTTTTTTTCTTCCCCGATGGCACCGGCATAAAATTAGGGCTCCAACTTGTCAAAGAGTGTTTCAGGAAGCACGAGTAATCATTTTCACAAATCAACTGGCCACCACAGTTTCCTGACCTTAACCCTGTTGAAAATCTTTGGGATGCTGGAGAAGACTTTACAGAGTGGTTAAACTCTCCCAGAGTCAAGGCAAGATCCTGGTGAAAAATTAACTCTGGATGGAAATAAATGTTGTAATGTTGGACAAGGTTGTCAAAGCAATGGCACAACAAATGTGCGCTGCAATCAAAGCAAAAGGCAGTCTAACTAAATATGGGCAGGTGCAACTTTTTTTTTTTTTGGCCAGGCAGCATGTGTGTCAATGATTCTTATCACATTTCCGAGTAAGCAGCATCTCACACCTTCAGCTGTGTTTTATTAAAAAAATAAAAATAAAACTGTACATTTCACCCCCACCAACAGAAACCAATCAAAGCAGCATTCGCTTAAACTCATGTGCATGCAGGATACATTACCAAATAAGAGCTCAACTGGGTCAACTCATGAGTTCTGTCAGAGATAAATTCATGCTTGATCTGCTAAGTCAGATGTGCGAGGTTTGGAAGGAAGTACACATGCTTGGGATCAGCTGCACAAAATATTACTTTGTGAAACTTCTCATCTTAAATAAAATCGAAGGCAGTACTCTTTCAGTTTTGCTGTATTTCATCCATTGGCTCCCTGTCGGTGTCCACATCATATTTAAAACATTGACGCTTGTCTACTAAGCCACAACCTAAGTAGCCCCCGGAGCTACCCTGAAATCCTCATCAACCTCTTCTACCAATTCTATGGGCCTTTGTTTTGATAAAGAATAAAAAGGGCCTTTGTAAGTCACTCTGGATGAGGGTGTAAATGTTAATATCTTTCATACACTATCGTACAGCACAGGTCACAGGTGTAATTAAAACCGAGCTGATCATGTCAGCCACCTGGTTCTTCCTGTAGTCCTGCTGGGAATGGCGGAGCACTCGGTAACACAGCCGACAAATGTGCCGAAAAGGTGCGTGTCTCTGATCGCCAAGCTCCTCCAATCGGAGCATGGGCCCGTCACCACTGTCTGTGAACGGAGCCTGCAGGAGCTTAAAGATCTAAAATGAGAAGAAATGACAACATGGGCAAACACATCAAGGCTAAAAATCAAACACTATCACGCACACAATTAACGGTCAAGTGGAATCATTGGCACAGTAATGTGTCGACATCTCACTGTGCAAAAATGCAACTACGAATTGAAAAAGTGTAATATAACACAGCTCCACCTGTTTGAGGATGTTCTGTTCCCGCATAAGTTTCTGGCGTTCGCGGTTCGGCTTGTTTACCATAATCTCCAGCACATCTTGCCCACTGTTGGGGATGTCCACCACAAAGAACACCAAATCCTCCAGCAGCTTGGTCACAAACCTGCACAAACACCCAGGGAACACAAGAGGCACAAGCCCATCAACTCATCCACTTATTTTTAGTCCGCTTGTTTGCAAACCTATCTGTAAAACTGCAACAAGACGTCATGTCATTTATCAAGAATCTTAAATTAGATTTTTTAAAAATATGTCTATACAACTAGTTTCGCAGATAATCTTGACTGGATTTCATCCAACATTATGAACAAGATCAAAATTTCCACTTGTGGTATCAGGTAAGAGATCATCTCCTCACATGCTGTGCAAAAAAAAAAAAAAAAAAGCAGATATTCAATTATATATGCATTCCAAAAACGAATTATGCGTTTTACAGATAAAATCAATTAGAAATCGCATTATTTACTAGTTATCTCAGATTTTTTTTTCAACTAAATATCATTACGAAGGGTCTTGAATAGAAGTTTAAAGTTAAGGTTCATTGTAGCACTTTATAAACCAATTACTGAGCCTACATGTCCTATCTTACTGTATTTCTAAATTCCGATGAGCGGATTTTCATGCCTGTACGAGTTTAAGCACTTGGGCAAGGTTACAATAATTTTTCTTCCCCCCTCAGCATGCATGTTTTGTTTAGAAACTCAATTCTCATGTAGCTGCTCCCCAATGATCGACCTTTCTCCAATGCAGGTTCCAATTTGGAATAATTCCAACATGGTGGCTCTCAGGATTTGAAAATGGCTTGTAAGCCAGTCATCCAGTGTCAAAAAAAGATTACTACTCTCATTTCAGACACATGCCTGTTATTGGCAGCATTCTATATTAATCATTATACGACATGAAGACAGCAATTTTTAAATCGCACAAAACACACTCGCTCACTGTTTTACTGGTAGAGATTCATTCATAGGTGCTGAAGAGGAATTACACGTTTGTTTTCGTGACGTGGCGAACGAAGAAAATGATGCACACAGCTAGCTATCCTCGCCATTTATACAATACACAGCACAGCAAGCCCAAGGCGAACCAGGTGCTACAAATATGAAAACATTTTTTTACAAACTTAACTGAATGTGATTCATTGCATTATCACACTAAAATTCTTTCAGTTTGCTCTTATTATTATAAGAGAGAGATTTAACTTCTCTGAGCAGTCGAATATGGCGTTTAACCCTTCAAAAATAAAAAATCCGGGCCCTCCGAGTATATAACACTTGATGATTGCTATAAATACATAACCTATTGCATCAATGCACATTTAACCTTTCCCCACTCGAGACAAACACGCCTTTGGGTCCTACCTCCTTTCATTCTGTGTAATAGTGCCCTTCTCCAGTTTACCAGCAATAGACGCCAACACTTTACTCGCATCATTGGCAAAGTCCAAGTCCCTGACCTCAGCGGGGGGGACGGGCACAATAGCAAAGGCCTCCTTGTCTTCTTTGACAGCAGATGTGCCAATCTAGATAGAGCAGCAACAGATTTTATTCTGAAAACGTGGTTTATGGTTAATCTCTTTTTAACCATCTAATCACAGTTGATCGAATGCACTTTGATACACAAACAACACTGGATCATCTTTGTTATCTAAGCAATAAGAGATAAATTTACCCGAAGCATGACAGGTTTTTCTTCCTCTTTGTCGATGGGGTTGTTGGTGCTGTGGACCCACGTGTTTGTGCACAGGTGCCGCAATCGCACATACGAGTTCCTAAAGAAAACACGTGCACTCAATCACAGACTCAAGACCACAAGAAATACACCCGATAATTTCAAGTGCTTTAATTACAATTGTTTTATGTCCTCAAAGTTTTATGTCCTTATACAATTGTTTTGTCCTCATTGTTTTATGTATTCACAAAAGTGCCTCAACTTAAACTGCCAGAAAAATCTCTAAACAAAGGGAGTTATGACCAACGAGAAACGAAAATGACTGTATGACAAAATACACCACAAAACACAACAACTCCAATAAAGATCATGTAAAGTGAGCCGAGCAGCAGCACAGCGAGTTACAGCTTGAACAAGCAAAACACAGACACGCTCAGTGCTTCCATCCTCAAGGCAGGCGGTCATGACCCAACAGAAAAACACTGGTAAACAGGTTGAAGATTTTCCCATCATGTAATTAACCAGGTGGCACAGTGCTTTTCATACCACGCTATTCATAAACATTTATTTACTTGAGGTGATATTTTAAAGTGAAAGTGCTTTATAAAGAGAACAATTTTCAGTTTTGATAAACAGCGCACTCTGTGCAACATACTGAGACATTTATTTTCCAGAGTGCCGACACCCTTCACACAGAGAGGCAGCTGGGGTATAAGAAGATATTTCAACAAATGCTCAGATTAATTTCAACCATTTGGTGTACTTCAGATTTGCTTGAAGGAAAGCCACCCAGTGTAGACAAGGCAGTCATGTGAGTCTCTCTGAGCATCATGAAGTCAAGAACACATGGAGTGAAGGAGCAAAAAGCCCTTGCAGATGCCTGCATCCCCAGGGCGACACACGTGACTCAGATTAAATTTCTGGTGTGAAGACAAGACACTTAAGGCAGAAAAGTCAGGGTGTCTTTTAGAGAGAGATAAGCACTGCTGTGTGGTGTGACCAACGGGCTGGTCACACTCACTGAGGAAACAGGGGTTTCTAAAACAGTCATCAAGGTCAGCCATGGGAGAGAACTAATTTGCTATTTTAACCCATCCTTGACACTGCTCCTGAACTTTCCTGTGATTTCAGGATAAACTTCAGGATCAGCCTTGTGCTTTCAAGTCTATCTCATCTAAAATGGTTTATTGTGAAATCCTTCAGAAGCTGAATTAGCAGTCAAGATGAGTTCGGACAGGCCCCAGATCACCAAATGTGTGTATTTAGTAGGGGTGGGCGGTTTGCACGGTATGATACCATATGCGGTATTTTTTGACCAACGGTAGAGAGTTTGTCTCATACCATGTACCGCAATAGCTCATTGCCTCCTCTAGTTGGCAGTAATGCATAGTTTGAACGCCCGCCTGGCTGCTTCGAAGAAGAAGAACAACAACAATGGCGGCGAGTAGTGAAGAGACGGCAG
>JAOPUC010000019.1:38561438-38571511 GCA_027564185.1 Cephalocassis borneensis | reverse complement strand
ACATGAACAATTCGTCTAGGCCTACTGCAGGGGTTTCCAAAATGTGCGCCGTTATATTTCTTCGCGTGTTTCGAGTCACCGCGCCCCCCCCCGTGACTCTTTGGCGCCCCCCAGGGGAGGCGCGCCTCACCTATTGAAAACCGCTGCCCTAGACCATTCCGCCTTGAAATATGAGCAGTGGTATTTCTCAATATAAAAATGTCAAACATGTACTTTGTTTCCTTCCACAACCTTTTTTTTTTTGCTGTCTTGTTCAGCATACGTCATGATGCAAATTCACGCATTCAGAAAGTATGCAAAGAATCCAACAATAAAACTCGGGTTAGGGTTTACAGGTTTACGCAGAGATTATTTTTCTATGTAAAATGAGCCCTGACTACTTTACTGCATTTTGGTCCCGAGTCCCAGGTGAAGCAGTGAGATTCATTAGTCTCGCTCCTGAGCGTGTGTGAACGTCCACGTTCACCTTTTGCACCTGTGGAATTTTCCCCGTTTGTTTTGCAGTCACTGTGCTTCATCTCCTCTTCCTCCTCCTCCAGCTGCTCCAGAGCCAGCTGCCTCCACTGCCTCAGAGATGCCTTCCCGATCCAGAAACCCTGTTCATTGCTAAGACACGGCACCCGAAAAGCAAAATCAGACTGCAGCATCGTATAGCCAGCATTTTCATTTAAACCTAAAATCACAAATGACATTTGAAGCACACTCAGCTCTACCTTTTCGGTTGAGCCTTGGCGAGGTTGGTCACCTCTCTGTAGTCTTCATTGAGCTGGTTTTTAAGCCTCAAGACATGGCACCGTTGAGCAACACACTCTCGACACAGAAATGACCCTACGCAGCCCAAGAACCATTAGAACCACACAGTCACATGGTCGAACAGGCAAATCCAACGTGCAAAAAAATATGAGTCATCCTTACCGTCAATTCTGGGTCCCCCACCGTAGCGACTAAAGAGGATCTCGGCAGCACTGTGGGAAATGCGCTTGGCCTCACTCAGGCGGTCTGGGTGCAACTTTCCATGCGAGCACAGGAAATGGCCGTTGTCAATCTCTTTGATAGCTGTCGAGTCATCCAGCCACTTTTTCAGCCACTCCACAGGGACAAACTCATATGGCTCACCTACAGAACATAACAATAAACCAGAATGATGATCACGACTTCATGCACAACCTCTATTTATTGAGTTTTTCTTTCTTTAAAAAAATTATTTATATCATGCCTTCTCGTGGAGGTAACAGCTCATAAAGCTCCTTGACCTCCACATGTTTGGCTTTGCCCTTGTCCACACTCTGCTTCCTCATATCTGCCATCTCACTGCACCACTCCTCAAACTTCTTGTTGTCCTGGTCCACAAGCTTCTGGAGGAAAGCTATAAAATAAATCAATCAATCCACTAACCAGGGGGAAAAAAGTGCAAAATAAAAATCAGTTCTTTAAACCGATTTGATATGCATGACCCCTGGTCATACCTGGCACCTCCACACTGGTCTGGGTTTGGTCCACCTGCTCTTCCTGACATTTATACACCAACATATAGGCGTTTCTCGAACAGTGAAAGCCCTTGCTATATTTGGGCTTCCGGGTCTGTGACTTCACAGTTTCAGCTGACAGACCCCCCCAAAAAAAAGTTATTGAAATTAAACAAAGCGTGCAATCGTATTCCACATTTCAATCAATCATTTAAGTCACTGCTCTGCTGTTTACCGAGATCTTCCTCAATGCCCAACTGGAGCTTCTTGCCCTCCATCTTTTCAATCTCCTCATCGTTGAACTTGTACCAGTCGTTGGTGCAAGCGTCTCGTACATGAGCGATGTAGTGGCCAGAGTAGGCGCTCACGCCACGGTGAATCAGTACAGCACTCAGCTCGTACATACACTTCTCCTCTGGGGGGGGGGGATAAATAAATATTTGTTACATGGCACTCAAGATCCATTTCCAGCTGGCATTACATCACAATACATCAAAACAAAGCACAGTCATAATAATAACGCTCAATAATAACAATATCACACTGTGTAATCTGCAGTGCACATTCGCAAATACCACATTGTTCAATCCGAAATCATTCCCAAGAGCAGATGATGTTACAGAAATTACATCATTTTACCATCAGGAGGGGAAAGAGAAGCTGATTGTGTGGCAAACTTCAGAGACAGAAAGAAGGCAGAAGACATGGGCTAATCCAATGCAAATTCAATCTACACTAATCATAGGTTGTCAAAAATCTATCCCAATGTTGCAGACACTTGTAATAGATACAACCAGTCCCCTGCCGATCTCATGCACGTTTTGGTCATGTCCAAAACTGATAGACTTTTGGTCTAAAATATCTGATACCCTTCACATGGCCTACAATGTTGCGGCCGACCCCATCCCCTCCCTGCCCTTTTCGGTACTCTACTGGCCAGGCGTTTCATTTTGCTGAACTGGAAATGCACCTTACCCCCATCCTATAGCCGACGGGTCACGGAAGTCCTGTTCAGCTTAAAGTTGGAGAGGCTAAGGTTTTCTCTCAAAGGCTCTCTGAGGAACTTTGATAGAACCTGTAACCCCTTGCTGTCCATTATAGACTCCCTAAATATTACACCTGAGGAACCAGATATCTGAGTCCTTGAGCACTGCAACTTTTTTTTTTTAATTTCCCCTGCTTGTGTGTTCTTGTCCTGTTTTTTGTTTGTTTGGGGGGGATTCTGAAAAATGCAAAACTGAAAATATGGGCATTCTGGAATTCATGTGGGGATTTTTCCCCCTTTTTCAATTTGTAGATCTGCATGGCTGATGCTCAACAAACATACTACACAAAAAAAAGAAAGGCAGAAGGGGTAAAAAATAAATAATAGTAATCATCATAAAATACCTTTTCCTTCCAAAAACGGGCTCATGTCAAGGACTTCTGGAAAACTAATATAAGTGTTTAGCTTCTTCTTGTGACCAGATTGCCTAGAAACAGGAAAAAGAACAACCTCTGACATGATATTCAAAGCAATTCTCTCCTGAACAAAAAGAAAAACGAGGGTTCACAAGAGTTATAGATTGTCTTACATTTCAAAATATTACAGCGGAATCAATATTTATGAATTATTCAGCCTGTTTTTAAGACGATTTTATACATTTCAAGCTTTAAAATTCCGTATTCTGTTTCTTTCGAGAAATAAATGCTTAAAATTATAGATATTAAAAAAAAAACAAAATCCCAAGAGAACAAAACTATTTCAAGCTTGAAATGAACAAGAACTGTCTTGTGGTTTAACGATCATTTCTGGTTTAATCTGACTTAATTTAAGAAACTCTCACTTTTTACAGCCTATATTCTCCTGCAGTGTTTCTCAATCTGGCAATCGTGTACAATATTTTATACTTTCCCTGCTCTCATCTCATCAGCTAATTACCAAGCCTGTACCGAGGCTAAACGTCATGAGTTAGAGAGGGAAAGCACCAGTTACACAAGGATGAGGATTAAGAAATAATGTTCTGCTGAGACTGGAAAACAAACCTGACCAAAAAGTCATCGAAACTACAAATCAGAACCAATCAAAACTTCACCACTTACTCATTACTATGAATGTGTGTTTCCAAATGTTTGACTGGTCCTGTACAGAGTATTTATTAAATCTGTGATTGCTTGACAGAAACCTATTCCATGACGATAAAGAACTTCATCCACTTATAAAAGACCCAATAACTATGAACAGGTTAAACTGACAAGTGTGCCTTTATGTTTTTATTAAAAATCTCTCTATCGTAAAATATAGCGTTCCTAATATTCTCTGGAGAATCTGTTAGATTTTAGTTGTCGAGTTGCAAATCATAAAATAATAAACTTGCACGTAATTGGGCTCTAATAAGTTAAAATTTTGACAGGTTCAGTAAATTTACGGTACCTATCAAACACAAAGCGCATGAGCTGAAGGTTGAGAGTCCGTGGCAGGCTGTGGAGCTTAATCCGACGTGTGGCGCATTGTTTGCTCTGACAGCTTTCACAGAAGTAGCGGTTATCCCCATCTAACTTCTCCTCCTGAACATCACCAGAGAAACAACAAGGACACGTCAGTCTCATATCACATCACATCACTGCAACACTCTCAAGAAAACCCCTACAAGCCCAAAAATCAAAAGGTTCTTGGGTGTTTTTTGAATAAATTAAAAGCCGAGATCCTGCTACAGTTGAATGAGTGGTGAAATGTTCCAGTCACTTTCACCACTTTTCCAAATTAATTACACCAAGCATCACATGCTCATCATATTCACAGCCCCTGATAGCGTTTAAAAAAGTTTAATCTGTTTTTTTGAGGACGGTCTGCAGTCTGGAGGCATGACGAGGCAAAGAAGGGTTACCTTGAGGAACTCGGTGACACACTCTGTCAGGTTTTTGTGCCCTTGTATATTGAGCTCCAGCTCGTAAAACCGAGACGGTAAAGCAGACGATCGTCCGCACTGGTTGCATCTGTCACAGGAACAGTTATAAAAATAAAAAAAAAATCATAATGTTAATAACAGTGTAATAAAGTGTAATGACAATTTAAAAAAAAAAACACCTCTGCTGCATTTCTTTCTTAAAATTGCTCACATGAATACAAATTCCACTGCCAAAGTAATCCTACTCTAATACACAAAACTCAGACATGTACAACACAGTTTAATAAAGCACACTTTGTGAGAAAAAAAAAAGTGATAAAAAGTTCAAGCAGGCCACAAAACTAATATCAAAGCGCATAAAATCAAACCCTGGGCTTTACCCCAGGGAAACCATGTGTCTCAAATTCTTTCCAAGTCAAGAAAATTCTTTATTTTCGAACATTATTTAGGTGTAGCTATGACATACTGCTGATTATAACCAGCTCTGTGCAACAATTCTCATTATTATTTTTTATTCGAGCTGCAGAATTTATTTTATAATTGTGACCACAATGCAACAGTTCTGCAAATAAAACTGTACAGCTCATAATATGATGATTGAAAATGAATACTCCAGAGCTCACAACAGATTTATCATCCGAGATTTAATTCGACACGGTTGGAAAAATATCCTCCCACTCGCCAAAGGTCAAACGATATACTTCCTACTCAGTGTTGTGAACGAGAGTGTGAAGGATCTTACACAGTAACATAAGAAAACTGTCCACAGAACTGCTGCTGAATGACATTTTGGAGGTTTGGATCTTTCTGCTTGGACAGAGTGTCTTCCAGGAGGGAAAGGAAGAGTTTGGAAAACTCCTGTGCATCCTAAAACGGTGAATCAGAAGAGGGGTTGCGGTTCATTAGGAAAAGACGATTCAAACAATGAGAATTATTATTATTATTGATATACTGCACAACGACAAATCCATTTTTTCCTTTCAGAAATGTCTGATGCCCACAATTATAGACAAAACCTGTCATTTGAAGATGGAGATCATTAGGATTACCTGCTGTTGCCCTGTATCGAGTCCCAGCGCTTTCACCAAACCCGAGGGGTCGATGTACCTTCTGTTGCTGTTCTGCAGCAAAGCAAACAGGTACTGCAAGTGTTCACATATCGTCTTCGGCTCATAATCTGCGGCACAAGAACAGGACCGTGACACTACTTTACCAATGACCCCTTTAACCGCAATATCATTTCCACAGCTCCCTCAGTCCAGATTACTGACAATTATTTAAACGTATACAATAACAATCTGGTTATATGTCAGAGCACTTTTTATTTCTTAGATTTCCACCAACAGAACACATTAGGTAGGTCCAAATGATGAACCTACTTGTGACTCCAAAACAAAATTTAACAGACCCTATGCTTCATGGACCACTGGGGGTCACCCAGACCCGACACAGAGAACCAATTCTCATCGTTTACAGTGGTGCTTGAAAGTTTGTGAACCCTTTATAATTTTCTCTATAAATTTCTGCATAAACTTGACCAAAAACAAGATCAGATTTTCACACAAGTCCGAAAAGTAGGTAACGCGAACCCAAGTAAACAAATTTTTCGTCTATTTGGTCATTTATTTATTGAGGAAAGCGATGAAATATTGCACATCAGTGAGTTGCAAAATGATGAGATCCTTTCCTTTCAGACCCCCTTGTGAAGCAATAACAGCAACTAATCATTTCTGGTTCCTGTTGATCAGTCTTGCACATCAGCTTGGAGGAACTTTAGCCCATTCCTCAGGACAGAACAGCTTCAGTACAGGGTGGGTTTCTTGACACAAACTGCTCACACAACAGATTTTTCCAGAAGCCTTCTAACTTGCGCAAATGATTTTTAGCCAACTGTAGACAGGCAGCAATGTTCTTTTTGGAGAGCAGTCGCTTCCTCCTTACAATCCTGCCATGTACACCATTAGTGTTCAGTGTTCTCATGGTGGTGTGAGAGACCTTTAATTGCTTAAAATTTACTTTGGGCTCCTTTGTGACTTCGTGGACTCTCATACATCTGCTCTTTGAGTGATCTTTGACGGTCAACCAATTCTGGGGAGGGTAACAGTGACCTGGACTTTCCTCCATCTGTCTGACTGTGGATTGGTGGAGTCCAAACCCTTCAGATTGTTTTGTAACATTTTCCAGCCTCATGAGCATCAAAAACTCTTTTTCTGAGGTCCTTAGAAATCTCCTTTCTTGGTGCAATTTTCTTTTTACACTTCCACAAACACCGGCGAGTGGCCTAGTGGTTAGCGTGTCTGCCTCTTGATCCACGGTCGGGTCATACCAAAGACCATCATAAAAATGGTGCCTGCTGCCATCTGGCAAGGCACGCTGTAATACAGATGCGAGTGGAGAGTCAAACTCTCGCGGTTACCAGAAGACACGCCCCCCAATGTAATATAGACAAGAGGCTGAGGGCTACAAAACAGAGATCAGCGCTGCCAAATGCGCCATGAATGGTGCAGGAAGGAATTTGACTTCCACAAACATGTTGTGAAGGTCACACTTTGATAGATCCCTGCTGTTAAAACGCTCACACCTAATCACCCATTGACTGAAAACACCCAACTTTAATTTCACATTCAAATGAACTGCTAACCCTATAGGTTCATATACTTTTGCCACTCACGATAGAATCATTGTTATAGCGAATCATTTTCCTCAATGGATAGACAGACAGACAGGCAAGCTTTTTTTAATCCAGGAGACACTTCGGCATAGCTGTTCTCCCAGGCACCACTGATTACAAAATAAAATACAAAATTATAATGAATAGGATAATTACAATTATTTACAAAAGTAGAATCGATATCAAACGATTATATCCAAGAGTGACTCTTAAAAATATGTACTAGTAAGTATAAGGAAGTAATTAATTTTTAATTTAGAAATTTACATTATTGAGACGTCTCTTGAATGTTTTAATGGAGTCTGAGTTCCACAGTTCTATACTTGTGTATTTAAATGTGCGCTTTAAATAATTTGTTCTTGGATTAGGGGGAACTAAGTTGTTTTTCTGTCTTGCGTTGTAACTGTGGAAATCAGAATGTCGCATACAGTTTGCGTCAATTACTTTGAGTTCGTTGTTTAGGCACTTGTACATCAAGGTAGCTTTATGGTGTTTCCTTCTTCAAAAGCACCAAACAATCTGGAGGTGAACAAAAAATGACCAAGTATAAGAATATTTTTGCTTCTTTTGTTTAACTGGGTTCTCTTCATCTACTTTTAGGACTTGTGAAAATCTGAAGACGTTTGAGGTCATATTTATACAGAAATTGAGAAAATTCTTAAAGGTTCACAAACTTTCAAGCACCACGGCATACTTGCATGCTCAGAGTGCATGCTTTTCTATTCACAGCAGTGACGTAGAGACTTGTAGTACAGAGTGTGCGGGTGTTGAAAGCCGGGTCACCTGACTCTGTGTTGTGCACCTCAGCTCGGGAGTTGTGACACTGATAAAGCATCCGGCGCAGCTCCAGGTTATGGAACCACACCTGGAGGAAAGTGTTCACGTAACACGTGGCACCGAGATTCGTCAGGCCCACAAATGTGTTCTGCAAAAAAAATAAAAAATAAAATAAAATAAATCAAATAGAAAAATAAATTAAATAAATAAATAAAAAGAGGATCAATTCATTAAAGAGTGTACCACCAATATAATAATACTCCATAATCTTTGAAGTGTTTGGACTGTGAATGATGCAGTTTTGGTTGAAACATGCAACCACTTCAGAAAACGTAGAAAATCATTATCTGGACTCTGCTTTCTTGAAAAAGGTCCTGATACCCTTGATCATCATCATCTTCTTCTTTAGGGCATCTATCAGCATTGCATCATTTGAATACATTTGAATTTTTCAATTTACAGTCATCCTTGAACGTTTGTGAACCCTTTAGAACTTTCTACATTTCTGCACAAATACAACCCAAAACAACATCAAATTTTCACACAAGTCCTAAGAACAGATACAGAGAACCCGATTAAACAAGCCAGACAAAAATTACACTCTGTCATTTATTTATTGAGGAAAATGATCCAATATTTCATCTCAGTGAGTGGCAAAAGTATGTGAACCTTTTCTTTCAAATATCCTCGTGCAGCAATAACTATAACTAAAAGTTTGCAGTCACTGTTGATCAGAAATATAGAAAATTCTAAAGGGTTCACAAACTTTCAAGCACCACTGTACCATTTAGTCAAGTGGAATTTACAGTCGAAGCTGAATTTTTTTCTGTCATCATGCTGCTGAAATGACCCTATTGTCCAAAAAGTACAACACAGGTGCGCTTTAGTATGGTGTACTGAAGATCATCCAGACATAAATTTAAAAATCAGAATTTAGAAACTTAACATGAGAAATACTGCATCACGATTTATTTTTCATTCATCTTTCTGTTAATATTTGTGCTGCCTGTGGTAGTATAAAATGTAAAGTGACATGCTTAAAATCCAAAAGTACGTGAACACTACAAACGTAAGCCGCAATTACATTTCACAGGAAACTGAACAGCTGCTTAGAACAGTTTTCCCCCCCATCAGACTTTTTTTTTTTCAGTCAAAACACTGCTGCACAAGCCTGTGTAAAAAGTCAGATTATGCTGTTTTGTGCATTTGACACCCTCGATGCACTGAAGAACGGATTATTTTTTCTATTTTTATTACAATGAATAATCATAACATAAACTTTTATCAAGCACTTTTCATACATGTGGTTGCTTAAACTACTGCACTTTCAAGTAGTGACAAATGATAAAAACCAAATGTATGAGCAAAATAAACATAACTGGTAAACTTGCTACACAGCTGTGTGGATGCTGAATTTTACTGCTTTTCCTCAAAAAAAAAAAAAAAGGGAACTGGTACGTAAGAGTTGAGTGATCAAATTATTCCGGTGGAAATCCCCAGGACTCCCAGGTTTCAGCTTCAGCATTTTTAAGGAAAGGCTTTTAAGAAAAACAAACCACAGAGTACAGCGAATCCAAACGCGTAACATTCATTAATCCAGAGTAAACACTTTATCCTGGTCAGGGTTGTGGAGGATCTCGAGTCTATCTCAGGAATGCCTCAATGCAATTAAAGTCACCAGTCCACTGTGGGGGGTTTTTTGGGGTGGGGTGGGGACGACACTCAGGAATAACATACCTTGTCTCTTCTCTCAGAGTTTGGGTCGTCAATGTTGTGGAAGGCATTTTCATCAATTTCTCCCAGCCATGATTGTTCCCCGATTCCGACGAGACAATTTGGGTTCCCTTTACAGTTTCTTCTGTGGGACAGAACAGGAAGCGATTACGCAGATTACATTTCACACCTTGAAAAAGATGGTGCAAAAACAAGCAGGCAAAGTCAGAGTACAGCTGAATAACAGCGATGAATCTGAACTGACGTCCAAATTGAAAAATTGGTCCAACGGTCTGCAGCTGCACTGATTTCTGACATAAACCAAAGAAGAAAATGCTTAAAAATAATATTGCCCTGGGAAATCATCACACGACAAGTGATATTGTGGGGTACGCTCCTGAAAACAAACCAACTCAGAAGGAAAACAATATCAGCAGGAAATCTCAATAAAACACTGCCATGAAAATTCACCCAAACACAATTTAGATCCTGCGTGGTTTTTCCCCCCCTATAATGGGAGCTATAAACCAGTCCCTCACCAGCCTCTCTTTTTTTATC
>JAOPUC010000019.1:38352050-38362483 GCA_027564185.1 Cephalocassis borneensis | reverse complement strand
CATGTGTGTGTGTGTGTGTGTGTGTGTGTGTGCGCGCTGCGGATAGAGGGTGGATCTCGTCTCTCCTGGTCAGCAGCATGCCTCTTTTCGCTGTATTTACCCCCTGTATGATGCCCTTTCTGTGTGTGTGTGTGTTGAACAGAATGTAGATGTGACGCGGATGCCAGAGGAGGCCTTGCAAACAGTGCCGGCTCATCAGTGACAGACCGCGTGCACACACCCCCACCAACACACACACACACACACCCCCACGTGTGTGTGCACGCTCCCTATGGGAGAATCAATATTTGAACATGATCACTTGATTATCCTTTCGAGGAGCAGTTCAGAGTAATTATCTCTCCTCCTGTGATTTGACACTAATCAGTCTTATCTTAATGACCCTTGTGCCAGCGTGTGTATGACTGTCAGGTACAGTGACGTTTACAACCAGACCCCAGTCTGTAAAATGTTGAATTATTGTAGCTGAATGTCAGGATGTTAAATATCTTAATTATGTTTACGTAAAGTTACCAGTCAGTATGTGCTGCGCAATAATAGACTTAACCTGTAAGAATGAAAAGCAGTGATTTATTAGTGATTTAACGCACAAATATGTTCGAGTTAAATTGCATTTGCACCTTTACACTCCAATTAGTGGGTTTTTTTCTCCTTTTCTTCCTAATATTGTGTCTTTTTTTGTTTGATTTATATGGAATGTTGTAGAAAAAAAAAGTGTACGTGTTGAGAGTACGAATGTTACCCAAGTTGCATAAAT
The DNA here is from genome assembly GCA_027564185.1 of Cephalocassis borneensis. NCBI lineage: Eukaryota > Metazoa > Chordata > Actinopteri > Siluriformes > Ariidae > Cephalocassis > Cephalocassis borneensis. Next base: position 38,361,726 of record JAOPUC010000019.1, on the reverse strand, counting down.
CCCATTTTAATTTGCTAACAGAGAGCCAGATTGAATCAGCTTTTTAAAGGGGGAAATGTGATTTTTATTATTATTTTTTTGGGGGGAGGGGGACATGAAGATCTCTACACTGATGTGGGAAGTGATTTTATATGGTATTTATTCAATCATGATGTCTAAATGAAATGTGAATAAAATGTGTTTAATAGACCTTGAAGCCCATTTGTATTCCTACGTATGCCTTGAGAATTATATACAAGAATTAAATATCTTTCCATATGTTTTTGAGATGAATTCACACCCCTTTTGCTTCAAAAGTGCTTGTGTTTCTGGATGAGATAATCTGAGATAGATGTGCACAGAACTGGCTTGTTTATAATCCCAGTCCTGATGCTTGTTTGTTATTTTTGTTTGGACCTACTTGATATTTTCTCATGAACCTGGTTGGTTCTACTCACTAAAATTTGAGAAGAATTCGTAATTTAATCCACATCCACCCTGACCTGGATGAAGCGTTTACAGAAGTGGAGTGAATCTGGTCCTGTTCATGAACGTGGCCTTTTGTTTCTTTGTTTGCCTTCTGTCAGTTTTCATACTTCACTAAGCACTGAAATGATGATAATGAGCCGCTTTTAAGGAGTCAAACTGATACCGGTCGTAATTTGGATTTAGCTTGAAGGACCCTTTTAGTGAAGCTCTGTAATGGGTTGGCCAAAAACCATAATGTTCGTCACATTTTAATCTGAGGAAAGGAGGACTGAGAAGCTTGAAAGGATTATATCTAAAAAGATGTGCGTACAAATATAGAAACGCTGCAGGGGGTAATTATTCAACCTGTGTACGTAAATTGGGAGCATTCATGTGTTAAACCTGGCTTCAGTGTTTATCCAGGCCATGACGTTTATTGCTTTATCACTATTGCCAAACATCAGCCTTCGATCAAGTCCAGTCGTCCTGGTTAGAAGATGTAATCCTTCAGATTGCGACACTATTACAGTGGATATAAACCAATAACCATCCACAAATGTCACAGTGATGTTTCCTGTTCTTTCCCCTCAGAATGTAAACGTGCATCGGACCACAGAGGACGCCCTGTGCACCGTTCCGCCTCACCTCTGACCTTGTCTGATTGGCCGTCCGCACCTGTGCGTGTCTACTTTTTCTCCAGGGGTCCCCTGTCCTCCAGGCTTCTCCATCACAACAAAAGGAACCTGGAGTCTTGTGTCGCAGAGTCTTCATTTCTCCTTCCGTACCTTTCATCTTCCACGGGTCACTTGGCCTTCACACCCTCATTAGCGTTCATTAGGCGTGAGCTGAACGTTCCTCGACAGGAATGTCATCAGTACAGGGATCGTTGATTGATGTGATTTGCTCAGACATGGAATCTGATGTGTGCCACTGGTCTGAGTGAAAGGGGGCATGGCCTCTAACTTGAGGAATGCTCCAGTGCTTTTAAACATATAATGTTGATCTGATTTACTCCAGATTTGAATTTTACAGTGAGCGTTTTAGTCCTGAGAAAGCAGTGGAAAACCGGTTTCATCTTCAGTCACTTATGATGGAAGCCATTCAGCAGTGGGTTGTGATTCCTATCGAGTGAAACAGATATGCCCCATTTTTCCAGAGAGATGAATTTGTTTGAACATTGTTACAAAAACAATGTAAAAATCATGGAGTTTTCAGAAACACTTTTGGGTCAAGACTGGTATATTTTGTGTGCAATTTGCACATTATTTATCAAGAGTTTTTTTTTTTTTAAATCAGGATTGTCTGTGAATACGGTCACAGGTCAGACTAAAAAGAAAATTCTCACCAGATTTAGACAAATATTCCAGGGTTTTGTTTTGTTTTGAACTCCCAAGCATATAAATCACAGTACACCTGATTTTAATTTTCTTGTTCTTATGACTTCTATAAGAAGTGAGTTTGGAGTAAACAGGTTTTCTTTGTATTTTTTTTTTAATCAGTCCAGGGAAATTTGTGTTTGCTGAACAATTTCCTGTATTAATCACACAAACACCACAGACATTACTGGATAGAGACCAAGTTGGCTTTAAACACTTTGCACAACACCCAATCACACCATTTTCTGTCCCACAGGGTGACACAAGAGATGGTCTGTTTAATCTGGTTCAGTTTTCAAACTGAGAGAGAGCAAAACTTTTTTTTTTAAATACCCCTGGGTTTCGGGGACGTGTGTAAAACCTTCACTGAAGGATGTAAAGTGTAAGGTACTGCAAATGATCTACCAGGCAGGATAATATTTGGCGTGTGTGTGTGTTTTGCAACTCTTGCATTCTTCTTTGCATCAGTATTGTTCTGTTGTGTCACACAGCCATTTGATTCTTATCTCTCTGTTACTTTGAGGGAATGATGGTGTGTGTGTGTGTGTGTGTGTGTGTGTGTGTGTGTGTAAGAAATGAGTTATACTGTATTTCTATAGAACATTATCTTGAGTCCAGCCTCCTCACACACATGTATTTATTTGACTTTTATGTGTTTTAAAAGGTGAGGTTAACTTTCATTTTTGGGGGGGTGGCGTGAACTTGAGATGAAATTATTTTAAATTAAGCCTTTTTTTAATTAAATGGGTTTGGTTTGTAACTGTAAAGTACATCCTGGCCTGTAAAACACCCTGAACATGATTGTGTTTGTGTGTGTAACAGAGAGTGAGTATGTTTGAGGGTGTAAGTGTGTGTGTGTGTATACAAAGATGTAATCATACACTGGTTATTGTAGAAGTAAATATGGGAATCATGTGTCTTAATTGCAATAAAGTTTAATTTTAAATAAATATTTTGTCTGAATAAAATCGAATTAGTGCACATTTGTCCTAATAATATTTTTTTTCCACATACCGCTCAAGTGAGAATGTTTTGAGTTCATTCCGGTGAAATCAAATCTACTCTTCCAGTTATTAATGGAAATGCACTACAGCCATCGACAGTGTGTCCTAAACACACTTATAAATCCTATAATTTAATATAATGCCTGAGTATAGTATAATAGTAGAATAGAATAATTCTTTTATCAATTAAAACCTTTTTCATCAATACTGATGTGTTTCACGCTTTATAAATGTGTTATAAATGTATTCGTAAGTCATTATAATGGGGAGAAAGTTTACTGTCCCGAGTCGGGCTGAGCGACATGATGATGAAATATCAACATCCTGAGAAATGATGTCACTGTGATGTGTCAATTTTAATATTTTATGTTGAATTACACCTCGAATGGAAGCAGGTCCTGATGCTCAAATGGATTTGAGTTTTGCATTGAAAAATGTAAAATTGTTGACGTCTTTATTTTTTGCTTTAAATATATCTCACATAATGGATAATTTTTATATACAAAATTGTATATATATATAAATAATGCAACACGACTGCTTTGAAATTTGTTCTCAAACCTGTATATCATGCATCGTATCCCTGGAGAATCGTGATGTGATGTTTGTCATGTCACGCCCTGATGACGCTCTCCCTTTCCACTTTTATCAGGCCCATCATTTCATACTGAAAGTAAGTTAAGTTTTGTTTCAATACCTGACAAGGCAGGTTTCTGTCTGAATTACAAGTTGACCCTGGGGGGAAAAAAAAAACCCACCCCAAAACAATTGCCCTGCTCTTTGTTCTCAGAGAGGAAGGAAATGATTCATCCTCTTCTTCTGATACTAAAATTCAACTTGTCTGTTAATTCCAGCCGTCCTGTGACTGTCATCATCCTCGAACACGGTACGATACAAAACGATTTCCACAGTCCACTCATGTCTCCTTCACCTCCTTTATTCAGCTCTTTCGTAGAGAAATGAATCCCTCCGGCTACACAAAGCGCAATATATCTTTATTGGTTTTATCGCTACCATCACTTTTACATTTTTTTTTTTTTTTGCAATCATTCATTTTACTTTTATTTTTCACCTGGAATCAGAATCAGGTCAAAATATAAACACCTACTTTTTTTCCTGTCGTGATACCACGTATTATTATTTTTCCTTAATAACAAAAACAAACAAAAAAATCCAACACACGGAGTATATAAAAGACGAAACAGAATGAGAATTCAAGCCACTGGAGCCTTTACAAACGAGGTGGAGACGGTATTTCCTGTCCCCATCAATATTAATAGATATTTGAATAATACTTTAAGGACCTGCCTTGACCTTGAGTATTTTTTTTTCCACAGAAAATGGGAGTTAACGTTTGTTTATGTTCAAATGTGCAATTATCAATATTCATGGGAACAAGAAGCACCTTAAACAGAAGACAGAAGGCGAAAAGGGGGACAAGGGGACGCTGCGTACGACGTCGCAGGTCGGTCGGTCGGCCGGTCGCTCCTCGGGTTCGTTTTTGACGGTTGATTCACTGACGATGAGCTCCTGCTGAGCTTTGAAAGCCTGCGATGTCTCTCTCTCTCTCTCTCCAGGAAACTCCATAAAGAGTGCAGAGACAGGTCCTCAAAACTGCAAACAACAAGAAAATAAATACAACACAAGCGTGTCCTCATCACTGCAGCTCCTAAAGTGACAGAAAGGAAGCATTACGTTTTTGAGGAATTCCTCGGCGACGATGCGAGCGCGTGCGTTGACAGCCAGCTTCATCTCGCTGATCTCTTTGTCGATTTCCTCCATGAAATGGATGACAAAGTCCACCAGCTTGTGCTTATACATCTGTTCCGTGTGGAAGTTGGTGATGAGGAAGCTGATGTCATAGCCCTTATCAAGAGCGAGAGAGGGAAAAAAAAAAAGGTGAAGTGAAAGTCATTCAACACACACACACACACTTATATTTATTCACAAATGTGTCATGCGTTGTCATTTCCCCCTCTTTTAATTCACCGACAGTGCTCATGTCTGGTCAAAATGTATCCCGTCTGAAATTTGAGTCCAGTTTTGAAAAGAAAAAAGGGACGAACATCAAGTCTACGAAGTGCTCTGAACACTTGGGGAGCATACAGTTACAGGAAAATAATTAGTGACAGAGTGAGGTGAAGTGACTGATTAGTTTCCAACAGCAGCACATCCATGTCAAGCGTTTTAATCCTTTTGTCCCGTTGCAAATTTTTTACTCCATTTATACCGTTACCTTGTGTGTTGTGGAACATCCACAAAACAAATTAGGTCCTATTCTTGCTTATGGTACAGCACTGTTAAACAGTCGTTTCCTCACCACTCACCCCGCCCCTCGCGTGATGTTAATAAGACGGAAAAAAAAAACCTCAGCTTGTCAAATTACAGAGAAAGCACAAAGCCTAAAAACTCCTGTCTTGAAGTGCCGAGACTGGAGACTCCTTCCAAAAATTGTTCTGCACATCAGCAGAACTACAGAAGTAAACTTTAAATACCAAGCAGCTGCGTGTCCCCCCCCCTCTCACCTCCACAGGTTTCCTTCGCAGGATGAAGAAGTTCTCTGCTCTCATCATCATGAAGCGCATGAACTTGTGGCACAGGATCTTCTCGATCTCATCCGCCTGGTTGGGACATCAGAGTTGGGATTTAAACACAGGGCTGAAGCTCAAACCTGCGATTCGTCGTGAGTTTGTTCGGCTTTAAGGAAGAACCTCAAGCCTCTGCACAGGTCACTCTGTGATCACGACACGGTTTGAGACTGAGTGCGGGACGTCGTACCTGTTTGACGGCGATGCTGACCCGTACCGAGTTGATGGAGCCCTCGATCAGGACTTTCTCCTTATCGTTGCGGCTGATCACCACCGGCTGCAACAGCAACTCTTTGCTGCTCCTGTAAAGAAAGGGATCACGTTGGGATTATCCAAACTGCCACGAACAAACTTATTGCTCTTGTCTGTCAACGTAAATCTCAGGGCGTAAACCTCACACCGTGCAGTCTGGAAGTGAGCCCATGCTCTCTGACTCACCTGACCTCCACCTCTGGCTTGTTGTGCCGTTCTACCACCTGAGAGGAGAAGTTCTCCAAACACAGGGCCGCCTGCAGGGTGGCACGCACGGCGTTCAGGTACGGACGCAAGGTCGCCGTCTAAAACAAATTTCAGAAAAATAAAAATAATCAAAATTTCATGTAATTTGTGATGTCAGTCACCTGCATCACAAGGTATTAAAGCCAGTTAAAAAGAGCTAGATCTGAAAGGTCAGTGGAGCAGATTTCATTTTAGAGTATGTATTAATTGAGTGCTAAACTATCAAAACATCCATACAGGTGGCATTTTTGGAGAAATATATGCAGAATTTATCACTTATTCATCATCATCATCATCAACATCAGGGAGCGACAGTGACTCCCACAAACATCACTTAATGCAAATTAATGCACATTAAAACAAAAATGTCTTATACTGTAGATTTAATTCTATGTATTTTATGTTGCCAATTAATAAACACAGTTATAATAACACAGTTATTATATCTCGATTATAATAACACAGTAATGCATGCTAGTTAGCTAACGTTAGCAAGCTAGCAAAGGCATCAATACGGAATTTCAGATTTACCGAGCTTCATCGTTCGATTTCTATTAACGTTTAATTTCTCAGTCTGATTATTTAAAAAGCAGACATTAAACTTGAATCCCCCCAAAAAAAGGATTTAAACATTGCCACTTTGATGCAGGAGAAATCTTCTTACCATTTTTGTGGTCCTTTGAGAAAGGCGGAAGTATTTACGCCACGCCTGGTGTTATTTTCACCCCCACCTGTATTCATAAATATCCCGCCTTCTGCGCTGCTACTGATTCTATTGGTTAACATCTTGTCGTATGAACTTCTAGCCAATCAGAAGAATTCGTACTGACCAATCCAAGTGTGGGAGGCGGAAAGTGTGTAGGGAAAAAAACAACGCCAACGCCTGAAGCCTGAAACCTGACGTACGTTCTCAGCGACGCTTATTGAAAACTGTGTAGTAGTGGCGCAACATTAGTTCGCGTACACTCTTTCTACATTAAAACATGAAATAAAGAACGAACCAAACATTTCGATGACGATTAATATGATAATACGCAAAATATATCTGAAAGTAGTGTGTTAAACAGTGTAATGACACAAAAAACAACATAACCGATGCTCTACTATTCTAAATAATACGGTCACAGCCGCAGTCCTGAATTTGCCTCGATTCGCGTTTTCTTCCATATATGGCAAATCGTACAAAACGGTCAGTTTGTTGGATTATTGCTGAAATATAATACATTTATTTATTTTATTTATCTATACCTGCTCACGAACGTTAATTATTTCACAAAAATGTCAGTATTATTTTGCTTTTGTGTCGCTTTTACAGGTTTGACTCACGGCTTGGATTGGAACAAACCATTTCTAAACCCATTTGTGTGCTGCTTGTGTTTATGTGGGGGTGTTCAGTCATAGGTACTATGATTTATTTTAAATAAAAAATAAACAAATAAATCAGTGACCAGTCGAAACACTTTACACGTGTTGTTGATGTGTATTAGGCAGTAATATCGTCTGTAAAATCTTGTTCCTCGAACGTGAACATTGAATGTTTTCGTTTCAATGCACCCCTGGGTTTCACGAAATGGTATATTCCTTAATGGATGCCGCTTGTCTGAGGTAAATATCATAATGTCGAAATGTTCAATAAATTCTTTCAACAAATGTCTAATTTATCTATGTACATGTTTGCTTGAAAATGAATTTTAAAAGCCGTAGATTTTAGACCTGTTTACGGACATGTTAAGTAAATAATAAATAAAACAGTTTTGTATTTTGATCTACACACTCCCGTTAGCTAGCTAGCTAACTAGCATGCTTGCTAAGCTGATTAGCAAATAGCACTGGTCGTGTCGATGCAAAGTGAAATGTTTATTAATTACACAGTGCAGACGAGTGGTGTAGTTAAAATTCAATTTGAGATTAGTTTTAAGTTATGTAAAAATAAATTGCATATCCAGTCTTTCACGACACACGCTAGCGCCTGTTAGCTTGAGATGGTTTGCTTGTTACATCACATTTCTCTCTATGATGCTGTCAGTGTCATGGAAAAGTCTCAGAAACATGTTCTATATTATCATATACTTTTATACTCAGATATGATATGAAATAAAAGTGTCAGGATTTGTTGGTACATCGTGTAAAATCTCAGTAATTCCTCTTAAATTATAAGCTTTCCCTAAAATATTGGGTTTCTGGATCAATTTTTCAAAAAGTAGTATTTGAGGCAGAACAATATGGTAAAAATATATATGTAAATATCTGTGTATAATCATGATATTTAAAAGTGGCTCGCATGTTAAAATACTTTAACGCTTTTATTTTAGGTTTTGTATTTAGCAAGGAAAATAAACACGGATCCAGAAATATACAGCCGTGAGAAACAACAGTTAGTCACGTATCAAGGCAGGATTTATCCAGATGTTCATACCGTCATGTAACCCAGTCATGTTCGAGGAACGTCAGTGATTTGTGTGCTGTGCTTTTGCAGTTCTCCATAACTGAGAAGATGAGTGAACTGAAGGACTGCCCACCGCTCAAATACTACGACTTCAAGCCTGTGGAGCATGTGAAAGTGTGTCCTCGCTACACGGCAGTGTTGGGCCGCTCGGAGGACGATGGCATCGGGATTGAGGAGCTGGACACACTGCAGCTAGAGCTGGAGACGCTGCTGTCCTCGGCCAGCCGACGTCTCCGAGCGCTGGAAGAACAGAGGCAGGTCAGAAGTCGGATCGGATTTCACCCCCTTTCTTTCCTTCAGCCAATTTTCTTTTCTTCTCTTCACCTTGAAAATCTCTCTCTCATTCCACTCTTCCCAACAGATCCTTACAGATTGGCAGGACAAAAAAGGCGACAAAAGGTTCCTGAAGATCGCAAAAGAAGCCGATCCGGCCGCGTCCTCTCGCCATCCCAAGCCGAAGAAGCCAAAGCTAGAAGGGAAGGCGGGTCACGGACCCGGGCCCGGTCCTGGCAGACCCAAATCCAAAAACCTGCAACCCAAAGTCCAGGAGTATGAATTCAGTGAAGATCCACAGGACATACCCCGTAACCCCAAAAACGATGCTCCAAACAGGTGGGCTCAGATTTGAAACAATTAATTTTATTTATTTCAGATTTATCTCAGTTGGTTTCTCAGTGTGGCAGATTGGTGAGGAAATCTGGACCGGGTGGCCGTTAGAATGCACCAGGTTGAACGTAAATTGTGTGTCATAATTTTACTCTTGATTACATAAGAGACGATCAAAACGGACATAAACTGTAACAGTATCATGGCTACATACGTAAGAAACATATTTACTGTCATCCACTGGAGTAAAAATAGTTTTCTTGTTGTGCCCAAGTGTAGTGAGTGAGCATTTTATTTCCATGAAGTGTACAATCGTTAAATTGTTGTTGTAAATAACTGAATTTTACAATTTAAAATGTACTGTATAGTTACAAGAATACAACAGAAAAAGAAAAGATGGTATTTCTACATGTCAGATAAAATATTTGATACAATACTGGAAGTGAAGAGCGATTACCTGAACACATCTCCTTATTCAGACGTTTCCTGGAGCAAATAATCGAGCTGTTGGCTCTTGCATTGGCGCCGCACGTAATATCCTGTGCAAGTGGACTTTTTATAACATGAGTACAGAGTGGAGAAAATCACAAGTTTATCTTGTTCTTTAGGGTACGATCATCATCTGTCAGATCTCGATATACAGTGAGGTCAATAAGTATTTGATCACCCTTTGATATTGCAAGTTCTTCCACTTAGAAATCATGGAGGGGT
>JAOPUC010000019.1:37061266-37073934 GCA_027564185.1 Cephalocassis borneensis | reverse complement strand
TAATTTTGACCCTGTGTTGATTTCAGAAAACCCAAAGAAAATTAAAACTTGTGCACTAAATTCTAGTGTTTTTTTTTAAAGATGTACGCTGTACAATCATTCTGCCACAGAAAAAGAATAATAATTCAAAGAAATTACTGAAAGCCCAAATCTTGCTATGACATTCATGTAACTGTATGTAAACTTCTGACCACAAATGTATATGCAGAAACCTGCAGAGAACAGACTTTACTTTGCCCACAAAAGGTTTTAGTTTCTTCTTCAGTGGCATTTTGTGAAAACCGAGTGAAATCAGCTGCAACATGCATCAACTGCGTCTTTACCATCTGCTACAGCATGGTCATGTGATCCGGCTCAGCCAATCAGAGCATTAGAATCAAACAAACATGGCATTGCTTCCGGTCATGATAGACTCGAATCGAAGGCAATTTCATGGTGAAATAATTGCATTTGCAGCAATTTATGGGCAGCGAATACAATATCTTTAAAAAAAAAAAACCAAAAAAACGCTTGAACATTGAAAGGCAAGTTTGTTTGTTTTTCTGGGATTGAGTAGCCAACGCAGACCGTCTGTGTAGGCGGAGAAAACCACAGGTCGCCGGTACTTGTGAACATCTCTGGTTCACACAATCACATAAAAACAAACCGGGTATAAATAGATCAATCCTGTTGAGGTACACAGAACAAACTGCTAACTGCACCTCTTTTTTTCATTAATTATACTATCGTTTTCTTACTGGAAAGGAGGGTACATTATTAGCACATAAGACTTCCACCAATTAATCAGATCATTAGGAGGAAATGCGCTGCTTCACAAAGCTGCTTATCACAGACACACTGACGTGACTTTAACCGACAGTCATGTTCTTTCTTTGCTCAAGTTTGGTGCCCTGCTGAGATCGTGTCTTGATTTCTATAAGTAACCTGCTTGTACCTGACAAAACAACAAACTAAAGACTTTGAAATATCCAAACTAAATGATGCAAGAGTAAAGCATGCTCAATGCAAGTGCAGTTAGACAATCATGTATTTAAAGTGATGGAGAAAATCCTCGCTCTCTTCATGAAAGGGAAATTTTCAAAGTGCAGAAAATGATCCTGAGAACCTGTGAGCTGAAGGATTTCGAGGGTGAGGGCAAGAGAGTGAAAGAAGGCATCAAGAGCAGAAAAAATAATAACGTCACTCTTCCTCTTTACCCATCTTTGTGAAGGGATGTGTTGTGTGGGGAGTAAAAACATGGGCGTGTTAGTAAGTCTGTTGGATCAGACACTGATCGGACAAGCTTGCTGTGTTTCTGTCAATCTCAGCATTTCCTTTTGGTCTTGTTTTTTTTTTTCCCCCTTTCTCTTCCAAAGCCCTTCAGATTAACCACTCCAGACGTTCTCAATAGTTTGATGCCCCACTTGTCAATGGAGTTAGGATGTGCTCTTTGGTCATTTCGACAGCTTGAGGACTCGGAGAAAATGACTGAATACGTGAGGACTCAAATTGTCAAGGAAGAGGGGGTTTCTACAAGACACCATTTTCCAAACCGTAGATCAACTATAACCTGAGATAGCTTTGGGGTACAGCAAGGAGATCCAGTGCTGCAGTCTGTGCACAGCCTCTGGAGACTTCGACCTGCCACCCTGAACGCCACCATGACCTCCGTTCTCAACAAAGTATCGCTGGAAACCTCACAAAATTATGGATCTATTTCTAGAACAAGATTCTTTGTTGTTTGGCTCCTGACTCCAGAAAAAAAACAAAGTGAGAAGGTCATAATGTACTTCAAATCATTCTCAAGGATTGGTATATTCTGCCCTACACAAGTAGTCTGCTCACACACAGCAACGTAGTGGAGCCAAAACGGAACCATTACAGCGTAAGCTACATGGTTTGAATAATGGATAAACATTCATAGTAAATGTTCAAAAAAAAAAGTGTGTGTGTGTGTGTGTGTGTGTGTGTGTGTGTGTGTGTGGTGTGTGCACGCAAGAATGAAAATGGAGAGCTAGCGGCAGCACCAGCACCTTTGATCCCTTTATAAAAGAGAATAATTAAAGCATGAACAATTCCAGGAGCATAGTGGAGGAATACAAAACAGGCCAGATTGCGTGATTACCGAAACAAGCAGTGCTCTCAAGCCATCGCTGTTCGGTAAGCGAGGGCGTAATTGCTAAATGGGCCTGATAATTGGACAACAATACTGTGGTGTCCACATGAAAACATATAAACATGGGTAAAATGCAACAATAAGGAGGAGATGTGGGAGGGAGAGCTCGAGAACAAGGAGCTGGGTTGGTGTACTATTGGGTAAAAGATATAAGGATCGAGGGGTCTGTTAGGAAGAAGGGTTATGAACAGAACAGTCTATAGATCTATAGCTATAGACTTGGGTCCCTAATAAGAACACCAGAGGCAACTGTGGCAAGGAAAAGCTTCCTGAGACAACAAGAGGAAGAAATCAGGAGAGAAACCACACTCAAAATGGGAATCCATCCTTTTCTCAGCGACACTGGATAATGCAGTTATACATTACTCTTCTACAACCGAATTCCAATATTTTGTTTCAAGACCGTTCATTATGAGTAGATCGTTTTATGAACACAACCAGATACAAATACAATACAGGGTTCCCACTGGTGCTTGTTACAATAGTCATTGATGAATATAATCCATTAGTGATGAAGAGAAAATTACTAGCAGTTATCGCAGCAACTATGTATTTGTCATCTTTATCATTATCGCAAGTCATCTTCTATAGAAATCCTCCCACAAGTCCCCCCGTTTGCTGAAATCCAATCCCAGTGAAGAGACGGCAGGAAGTCAGAGCATAAACTATGAGCATGTGCTTGTGACCAATAAAAATCGGCAACGCATAATGATCAAATGAGCACCAAGCTTTTGACCATCACAGTGCATCTTAGTCGGCCTGGTGTGGTGGTGAACCAAACAACGGCGTAGTCTAAGCTGACAAAGATTTTTGGTCGGGCTTCTTCAAGCAGAGCCCCTACCGTCCCCGAGTACACCAGACAGAGTCAGGAATACAAGGGTCAGTTTTTAAAAAAAGAAAAAAAAAAAAACGCCGAAGTGAAAGTGCCGTCAGCCGGCAAGTGACTGAAGGGAGCTATGTTTTGGGCAGCATGGCGTATTGAGTTCCCATGGTGAACATATGATGAAAAACACCATGTCATTCTGTGTTCGGTTCATACATCAACAGAAAAAAAATCGGATTCCTTCACTGTCGATTGTTCCCAGACTCTTCTTGACTCTGTTCCATTGTAAATCGAGCTTTGTGTTGAAGTTAAGGCTAAAGGGAGTCCTAATTGCTGGGTTTCACTTGACATCACATCCACCTCATTAGTTATTCAAAACTTTAGCTGGTGGTCTACCAAAGCTCAGTTGACAAAGCATTTGTACGGAGAAGGTGCATTGCTTGCATGAAAAATGCCTTACGTTTGCGTTGTTTTAGGTTGTTCGAATCGATCAAACCATGAAACTGATAAAAGTTCACAGGGTTCCCCGTGAACTAATAAAAAAAGGTGAACAAACACCGGATTTCACAAAAAGACATTGAGAAAGGTGGCTTTTGAGGTTTGTATTTCCCTCTCAGCTATGTCCTTAGTGTTTTCCAAGTACTTTTCTTGCTTACTTACTTTACTTACTTACTTATGGTCCCCATCAGACTGACAATGGGGGACCCTTGATAGCCCTTTTGAGATGCCTTTTCTTCTGACGCTTGGCTGCCCGAGCCAGGAGGCTGTTCTCACAAAGCAGTCTGCCTGATCGTACAGCATCTCTCCAGGCAGCATGATCTTGTGCAGTCTGGAACCAGGACTTTAGGTCGATGCCAAAGAGATGAAGGTCTTCCTTAGTGCAGTCTTTCCATCTTTTTCTCAGCCTTCCCCTGTCGTGCCTGCCCAGTCTTAGCTCCCTGAAAATAAGTTGTTTCGGGATCCTGGTGTCATCCATTCACAAAACGTGGCTGAGCCAGTGCAGTCTGTTACTGCACAGCATGGTCTCAATAGTGGTGGAGCTGGCACGGTTTAAGATCTCAGCATTGGTCAGGCACTGCCATCACTTCACACCCATTATCTGCCGGAGAGATCTTTGATGGAATACTTCAAGATGGCAGGTATGGTGAGCCAGTGTAGGCCATGTTTCGGATCTGTAGAGCAATGAAGGACGAACTATGGCTTTGTCAACAGTCAGTTTAGTAGAGAGGGTGAGACCTCTTCTGTTGAAACATTGTGTTTGTAGAGCGTTAAACGCAGCTGCACCGCGAGACCCTCAATGTTGGATTTCCGAGTCGAGGCTTGCATCATCTGACAGGTTGCCTCTGAGATACATGAAAGTTTGGGCACACTTCAGCTCAGAACCATCAATTGTGATGGCGGGTGGTTGTTCACACTGAGTATGCATCACTTCCGTCTTCAGTTTACTGATTGTGAGACCCCAGGACCTGCAGGTGTTGTTCAAAGCTGTGACTCCTTCCTGTAAGGACTCTGATGTTTGTGTAGCTAAGGCTGCATCATCTGCATAGAGAAAGTCATCAAGTTTTGACATCGTTACAGACTTAGCATTGAGTCTCCGGAGATTGAAGAGTCTGGCATCAAGCTTGTGTTTTATATCTACGTCAAATGCTGGAATGGATTTGTGGGCATGCCAGAGGACAAACGAGAAGAAGAGGATAAACAGCATAAGGGCTAGGATACAACCCTGGCAGAGGCCGTTAATTACTGCAAAGGATTCAGTAAATTCTCCACCAATAAGTACCCTTGCTTCCATGCCATCATGGAAGCTTTGGATAATGTTGACAATTTTAAGGGGGAGCCCAAGCTTCTTCAACAAAGCCCACATAAGTGGTCTGTTAACCATGTTGAAGGCCTTGACTAAGTTGACAAAGACTATGTGTAGTTCGAGGTGCTGTTCACGACATTTTTCCAAGAGCTGGCGAACAGCGAACATCATTTCACTGGTCACCTGGCCACTTCTAAAGCTGCACTGTGCCTCTGGGAGGTGTTTCTCTATGCAAGGCCACACTCTGCTCAGAATAACATGGGCAAAGACCTTTCCAATAACAGAAAGTAGCGTGATTCCATGATAGTTGCCGCAGAGGAAGCAAGATTGCTTCTTGAAAATAGTAATAATGGAACCATTTTTCAGGTCCTGAGGCACCCTCTCTTCCTCCCAGATGGTAAGGAGGAGTTCATGGAGTTTCATGAAGAGGGTAGGACCACCTGCTTTAAGAACCTCTGCTGGGATAAGGTCTGGACCAGGAGCTTTATTGTCAGCCAGATGGTTAAGAGCTGACTTCAATTCTTTGGTTGTTGGGGGTGCTTCAAGATCGGGGAGTGGCTCCTCCTGTGGTATATCATCGAGAACGCTAGAGTCTGCTGTCCCTGGCTGGTTCAGTAGGGCACTGAAGTGCTGTTTCCAGTGAGCTAAGATGTCTTCTTTTTTGGTGAGTCAGTTGCCACCTTCATCGTTGATGGGACTCATGCCACTCTCACGTCGCTGGTAAACAAATTTGACCAACTGAAAAAAGGATCTAGAATCATGCTTTTCTGCATGCTGTTCGATTTCTTTGGCACGATCCAGCCACCACTGGTCTTGGAGGTGGCGAATTTCCCTTTGGCAGATGTTCCTGGCAAGTCTGTAGCACTCACGGTTTTGCTGGGTGTCACTGCAGAGTACAGCCTGGAAAGCAGTTTGCTTCCAGTGCAGTAGGTCCATGATAGTTAGATTATTTTCATCGAACCAGTCCCGATGATTGCGCTTTCGATAGCCAATGGTGGTAGCAGCGTTAGAGTGGAGAGTATCCCAAAGGTTTTCCCAACATTGTTCGAGGGGCTGGTGTCCAGCACGGTTGCTTGGTAGGTTCTTACAGATGGATTTACGCAGTTGCTCAGCTTTGCTAGGGTCCTTCAGGTTGTTGACATTGAATCGCTGAGGCGCATTACTTTTCCGCTTTTGAGCTGAGAGATGGAAGCGGAGTTTCAGACAAGCGCATACCAATTTGTGGTCGGTCCAAGAGTCCACGCTGCGACAAACCCTTGAATCAATTATGTCGCTCTTGTAGTGTTGTTTAACAATAATATAATCGATGAGGTGACACCTTTTTGACCTTGGGTGTTGCCACATTCCCTTATGGATGTTCACATGGGAGAAGAGTGTGTTGGAAATGCAAAGGCCGAAATGGGTACATAATTCAACCAATAGGGTGCCTTGATCATTCATGTCACCGAGCCCATGACAGCCAATTACGTTTAACCAGGCTTCTGAGTCTGTTCCAATGCAGGCGTTGAAATCACCAAGCAGGAAAACTCTGTCGAGTCTGGGAGTTGCAGTTAAAACTTCCAATAGTTGATCATAGAACAGTGCTTTCTCCTCGGGTGGTCTTTTGAAGGTGGGGGTGTAAATACTAAATCACTGTTACAGTGAATTTATCCAGCTTGATCCTCATGCTCATTGACCCTGGAGCTAATTTCTTCCCAACTGATCACAAGGGGGCGGATGGTGTTCTTAATTGCGATAGCGACTCCTTCAAGCTTAGGTTGTTCAGGGGGTCTTCCAGAGTGGAGAAAGGTGTAATCTCCTTCTACGAATTCGCCTTCACCTAGTATACGACATTCACTGAGACAGGCGATGTCGATATTAAGGCGTTTAAGCTCTAAAGCCACCAGGGCTGAACGGCGTTCTGGAGCCTGGCATTTGGTGGTAGCTTCGTCAGACATAGTCCTGACGTTCCAACAAGCTAGCTTGACTTGCTTGAGGTTCTTATGAGCAGATATGGGGTGATCAGAACCACGGGGTCCTTTAGGCTTTACCCAGGGGCCGTCATGCTTGCTGTTAAGCTGCCCAGATCCACGGCATACTAGTTGGAGTTGATGTGCTTTCTTTAATGGGTCCGTAGCAGGAAAAAAACACCATTGCTCAGGGTTGCTAGCCCCTTGCAGTGGGCAAGTAGGCTGCCCTCTTCCGTACTTGTGTTCCTCAGTGGTTCAATTTTGGAGTGGAATCATATCGAGACACAAATCACCAGATCAAAACCAAGGAGGCTGACTTAAGGACCAGTGGGCTAACCCAAGCAGGGACTGGTCCGGATTTGTTTTTGGGGTTTACTCCCTTAGATCCGCCGCATTCTGCAAAATTGGGGCAGCACTTGGAGCCATAGTGTGCGGTCTTCAGCACGTGAGAGGCTTGATGGTATGGTCGCTTGCTGATGACAAATGGCCGAATATTACGCATCACATGCCACTGGATATGGGGAGACCACTCTGGGACGCCAGATGGAATAGGCCAACCAGAAAGGTACTACTCCTCCAGTGATCCTTTGCCCCCAACCATCAATCCAATCATCCCAGTTTTTGCCCATCCGTTCACCAGTCCGTCTGTCCATCCATCCATCCATCCATCCATCCATCCATCCCCAAAGATTTTTATTCCCCCCCAGTCATTAAAAACATGTTTATATCATGCTCAGCGAACCAACTCTCAATAAAAAAAAATTAAATCTATTCATCCATCCCAGATACATTTCATCCACCAATCCAACTATCCCAAATGTAGTTCAAACATCAATCCATTCATCTACCCATCCAAGCAGTGGTCCTTCCATCCTAGGTGTGGTCAATCCATCCATCAATCCAGCCACAAAATCATCCACCTATCCCAGCTGTGGTCCATCTGTCATGAATCCCAGCTGTGGTCAATCCATCCATAAAATCATCCACCTATCCCAGCTGTGGGGTATCCATCCATGAAGCCGAGCTGTGGTCCATCACTCCATCAAAATATCCACTCACTCCTCCTACAAGTAGTTAATCTATCCATCCATTCCAGCTGTGGTCCATCCAACCATCCATCCATAAATCCCATACATGGTCTATCAATTCATCGAAATATCTATAAACTTCTTCCATCAGTTGTCCGTCTATCAATCCATCCCAGCTGTGGTCCAGCAATACCAATCATCCAACAAAGAATCTTAGTGATGGTCCATGCATTCTAACTGCAGTCCATCCATCCATCCATCTTGAGATCTTCATCAATCAATCAATCAATCAATCAATCTTACACAACTAACAAACTGCTCACCATTATGAAACATTATTAAACTAAAACAAACAAAGTGGCTCGCCCTGTACAACGTGGTCTGTTCATGTGTCCACATGAGTTATCTCAGTCTCCACATATCTCCTCCCTAAAGACTGATCCCAAGTCAGGGCTGCTTCAAGGATGTCTCCAATTAATTAACCAAATGAAAGCTCCTCTAATTAAAAGACATTCAGACTAAACAAACTTATCCTGACAGGGCCACAGCCTTGGCGTAGATAACGAAAGCTGAGGAAACAAATGAGCTCTGTGACACACGTCACCATCCATCGTCAAGACGATCCCAGCAGCATCTCGCCAGAGCCTGCAGCGTGCTGGGAAATCGTTCCGCTGCCATCTAAATGTATTCATTTATTCTGAAAGCTCCGGAGAAATCACATAGCCGTGCCGTCCCTTGCCCCAAACGGCATGTCCAGATGGAATATTGTGGGGTAAGTGAGGCAGAAAATAGGTACAGGATCACCCGGCGGTGTGGGAGTGTACACACACACACACAAAATAGTGTCACCTTCATGTAGACCAAAAGTTCTCTTTTCATTCTCGTTAGTGAAACCTGTGACATGAAGGAACAATAAAGTCCACTCTCTCTCTCTCTCTCTCCCACATTTTCTTTTATAAGTGAGAAAGTATTTTTCTCAGTCAGCCTTCATTAAAGCATCATTGCACATCACACAAGAATTCCTCAAAGAGCAAAACAAAGAGCCGGTGAGCAGAAGCGAGAGTGAAAGGGCAAGCAATCCATATCAGAGGGAGGCCTCATCACGGCACCACTTAATTTCACCTCTCGGCCCATCTTTTTCTAATTAATTAGACATTTCTAATTCATGAGGAGTGGAGAAAAACAGAGCTTAGACTTGGGTTTTAAAAAAAACAGTCATGTGGGTAACTCCCACATGAGCAAACCAATCAATACTCCAAGATGCAAAACTGATCTAGTTTTTTCTAAATCATTAAAAGGCCATTAATAACCATTCAACTGTTGAAACCAGTAATCAGTGGGGGGGGGGGATGTGCTGTTTAGTCAGGACTTGAAGAAAAGATGACGTTTCCTAAAGTTTGTTTTCTGTCCCATGATGTCAATTATCTCAGGATTGTACGAGCAGCCAAGCTCCACTATTCCAGCTAACAGGAACTGAGGTTTTTCTCCAATCTGTCCAGGTTTTAACCCAGTCCAGGACCTTCTCGGCATGTTCTATACAAACCTGCTCGTGCAACATTTGGGAACTTATCAGGAGACCATTATCACGTCTAACATTTTCAGAAATTGTATTTAGTAATATTCAAATCTGTGAAGAAATGTTTTGAATTTGTTCTCTGTGAGCTGCCCACTGAAAGAGCTTTCAAATGATGCCTATATTTCAATTCTCAGCTACTTAAAATAAGAATTTACATTTAGTTCTCATCCATTCCAATGGTGATCCATTCATCCACCATCCCACTGAGCCATCCACTCCATCCACCAAGTATCCAGTCCATCCATCCACCAATCCAGCCACCAACCATCCAATCCAGCCACCAAGTATCCAGTCCATCCATCCACCAATCCAGCCACCAACTATCCAATCCAGCCACCAACCATCCAGTCCATCAACCATCCAATAAACATCCAGTCCATCCATCCACTAATCCAGCCACCAACCATCCAATAAACATCCAGTCCATCCATCCACTCCATCTGCCAATCCAGCCACCAACCATCCAATCCAACTGCCAACCCATCAACCTTCTAATCCATCCACCAGTACACCACAAATCCATACACATATCAGCATCACCTATTTCCACCCCTTGGCCTCCGTTACACAAAACAAGGGGCAAAAATAAGAGATTAGACTTGGGTAAGCACTGGACTAGAACGAGGCCTCAATCAGAGGACTTGTCCAGGAAAACAAAGATCATTAGAAACATCAAATTGGTGAGACCGATACCCCACCATAGCTACAGCGGACCATAACAAGAAACACTGACCATATAAGGAAATTGGCAGGGTGTACAGAGTATGAAGGGTCAACAGGGACAGAATCACATTGAGATCATTCGGATGTGTTTTTGTGGATGGAAAGTCTTACCTCTCGGAGTACCGTACTGCCAAATCCCCTGTAGAGTCCCCGCACCCCCTGCACACAAGAACGTTTTAGAGATAAAACAACGAAAGGAAAAAATAGGAAAGCAGCATGTCGACATGCCTATCTATGGACTGTATACATCACTTCATCCTCCTCAAGATTTCCCTCCAGCTCTGTACAACAATTTGTGTATTGTGTGCATGTGTGTGTGTGGGTATATATCTACAGAGACAGTCCATGCGCATGCATACACACACCTCCTCACGCAGTGTGGCTAGCAGGACCTGGTGTGTGTGGAGAGAGGGCGAGGCCTGAGTTCTCTGCTTCACCACTTCCGTCGGGACTCTGATCAGACACGCAACCTGCACAGGAGACAAGACAACACACAACGACACATGTTCCCATTCCTATGACAAATGTGGTTCGAGTGATCGGATCACACCTGTACTTCGCACTGTCCAGTTCCAACCGGATCACGCAGGACGCACATTAACGCCAGGTGTGAAAGGGGACTCCCTTTTCGTCCAAATTGAATGACGAGTCTTATTTAAGCCTAGGTCACAAGTGGACGTACGATTTTTTGGCCGTGCGATTTTTGGCGTTTCCCCAAATCGCTGCGTTTTGTTTTTTTTTTTGTTCGTGGAAAATAATGCACGTTGGCCGTAAGTTTGTCTTGCAACCTGAAAAAAACGTAAGCGCCCGTAGAGTTTGTTTGACATGACAAAGAACCTCTGCAGCCAGTCTACGGCTCGAAAATCAGCACGTCACACGCGCGCCCTCCGTGCGTTTCTTGCGTTTTTTGCACGTAGACCTATAGGCTATAGGAGCACATATGGCCGGTTGTGACCGAGGCTATAGGTGCACTGACCATTTTGAACTATGCTTGATCATTTTCTCCCTATTTCTCTCTCTCGCTCTGTCACTGCAGATGTGATGAGTATGTTACTCAACTGGATGAGATGCAGAGGCAGCTGGCAGCAGCAGAGGATGAGAAAAAGACTCTGAACTCTCTGCTCCGCATGGCCATCCAGCAGAAACTTGCCCTCACACAGCGTTTGGAAGACCTGGAGTGTGATCACGAGCAGTCGTATCGCGGGCGTGGAGGAAAGATGCCTAAAATCAAAACCAGTCCTCAGAAAGTAAGTCGCAAAACTATGCTTACTACACTGGACTAGCCATACTGTACTTTTATCCTTCTACTTTCAAAACAGTGTGGTTGTCATTGCAATATAGAACTCAATCACAGTTCTCAGACTTGCCTGTGTAGGTACCACAGTATAGAACAGACTGGATTTCTGCTCGGAGAAACTTGACTTTACTGATTAGTAGGCATGAGACAGAATTTCATTGTCTCGAATATCGCATTACAAAATATTGTCGAGAGAAATTTTGCTGAGGTGTGTTGTGATCTCCCCCCCGCTTAATATTCACTGTGAGCTCTACCTCTTCTTACACACTAGAGGTCGTAGTATACAGAGCACAGAGTTTGTAAGTGGGAACCGAACTGCTTCAGTGCATGCATCTGAAAAGTTGAACTAATCAGAAGGAAGCATTATGTCACGTGTCAAACACAAGGCCCGCAGGACAAATCCATTTCCCACACTGTCCAGAATACCGTAAACCACTGTATATACTGTACATGCACTCTGGTTTCTACTACAGCCGGCTCGATAGTGATCTGAATGCGGATTAAAATCGACTCATGTGTCACGTGTGCTACACGTCACGTGTTGTGCTGATCTGTACAGTTAAATTAGTGTGAGACGCTCATGTATTTCAGGTGAATGTCAGACAGCAGGAGGAGCTGTGATGAATTTGCTATTTGAATTTTTTATGGCACAATCTACCCTCAAACGATCTTTCCATATTAATAATGTTGACACGGAGTTCATTTATGACACTGAAAAATAATAAAATAATGTTGCTTATTTTATATTACAGACTTTATACAGTACTAGAAATCATTTATACCTTATACTAGAAATCCTGATCTACTTTTCATACAAGACAATACAATGTATTGATACTGTATTTGATATTGATGTTATATTTGCATCTATATCGTCTCATGAAGGCTATCTTGGGATATAACTTATATTTTGTCTTTAGTGTATTATCTCATGCTGAATAATTACATTTTTTTTGTCAGTAGTAGTGGTTTCTAAACATTGTGTGAATCATTCCTACTGAAATTAATTTCTCATTTTTATATAAAACATAACATCTGAGAAATTTTTTTCACAAATGTAAATGAAAGTTCAAATATAGGACTTAAAAGTGGACGGCCTTTCGAGTTCATAAAACTGGTGAAATTTAGTTCCGTTTGAGATTTGGTCATTATGATATATGTTTATTTCTGTAATATCAAAAAAAAAAAAAACACCAGGCCATTCTGTGGCTGGGAAGTTATTTAATCTGAGGCGAATCCCGAGCAAATAATGTGCATGAAATTGCTCGCTTCGTGCAGTCAAGCAGACAGAGGAAGTCTGTGTGCGCATGCGC
>JAOPUC010000019.1:35513395-35525179 GCA_027564185.1 Cephalocassis borneensis | reverse complement strand
AACCTAACCTGCATGTCTTTGGACTGTGGGGGAAACCGGAGCACCCGGAGGAAACCCACGCGGACACGGGGAAAACATGCAAACTCCACACAGAAAGACCTTCGCCGGCCGCTGGGCTCGAACCCTTTCTATTTTGCTTTGACGTCACTTGCAAGTCAAGGATTCAAAGATGTGTCGTAAACAGGGTGTGTTCCATAATTCTCAACGGGAGTAAACAGTCGTAGCAAGATGGAGCTTTTGTTCTGTTATCTCACATTTTGTTTTTGGTCCTTTTATTTCTGAAAATTTATCCATTTCCATTGTGTTCTCCATCGCTGTGCTTTTCTTCCTCTCTGAACTAATGATGTGCCCAATCATGTCATGCGAGAAAACCCAGCTGTATTTTGGTTCCAGATGGGAACTAACTTTTTTTTTTTTCTTGGTTGAAATGCTCCAACTTGTTCAAAATTTGGTAAGTGAACAAGCTCAGAACCCAGTCCCTGTTGGCTGAAAAGGACTAACAGGGAAGTCCTCAGTCGACAAGCAGGTCCAAATTGCTTGCTCGGAGGCCATAATGCAAACCCCTGAAACACCATGCTATCCCCAAATTTTGTGTTTTTTACTACTGCTTTTTTTTTTTCATGTCATCAGCAATACGAAGTTCTTACTTCCCTTTTGAGTCCGTTTCCTCTCAAGGTTTCTTCATGTCATCTCGGGATGTTTTTCCTTGCCACCATTACCTCTGGCTTACTCGTTAGGGATAAGCTTAAATCTATATCCAGATATCTGTTAAGTTTCATTTCATGATCATGTTCATGATCTTTCTGAAAAGACCTGAAGGCAGCGTTCCAGTTGGTGAAAAGAAATCTCAAATGTGACAAACAAAAATGGGTGAATTCTTCTTTCACACAGCTGGTTCACTGTTCCAGTTAGTTACCGGGTTCATTATATGTCGTCATAACCAGAAAAATCACATCAGGGAAGCACACCTCCACGACTGGACCATAAAACATGAAAGCAGGAGTGTGTTTTACCTTATTGACGAGCTGTCCAAACTCATCATTTCGCTCATCTGAAAAAAACCCCCCTCAATAATCAGTTTGAGAGACGAGCTGAAATCCACATCCATCAGGAAAAATTGTTTTCGAAGTCATTTTGAGGAATAGCTTGGCATGAAGTCAACTCTAATATAATGCTTTCTATAATAATACTCAGAGTACCTGGAATGTTGTCTGGCCACATGATTAAATATTATTCTGTGGCTGCATTCATAAACCTAAAACCTGCACTCAGATGCTTGTAATCACTGGGTGTACAGCTCATCTGACGGGTTTATTATTTGTAAAAGCATGTGTGTGGATGTTTAACTCACACCTGGATCATATTTTTATCAAACAGGAAGTACTAACTTGGCACATTCTGATATCATGGAAACTTAAAAACCTTTGGAGCAGTTGTTTTTTCCCTCTAAAATAAGGTGAATATAAAGGAAAAGTAAGTGGAGTGGATTTTAATGAAAGTGGTAGCGAGTTTGTATGAATATTTAAATATTCTCAGCCAAGCCATATCTATTTTCAGCTCTCCACACATTTCAGTGACCTTACAAAGATGTGCTGAGAGTTTATTCATTTACAGAAATGTGTTGGAAACCGGACTGGAAAAAGACGTGGTCTGACCTCGCTCCTCAAGGACTGGACTGATAATCTGAGTAAACACTCCGGGCCAAAATTCCAAAATGCACCACACAAATTCACACACTAAACATTCCTGTCAATTGATCAAGAAATAAACGTTTAATTCTTGTACTTCGTGACACCATCGTGGATTGTTTTCAAAGAACTGCGGCCCCCTCAAGCGTTCTATTCCTGACATGGTTAATCATCATGGAACTTAACCTTTTAACTTGTGGTCCATGACTAACTTCTAGGGTTTCGCTGTCACATTTATGAATTTTGACATGATCCAGGACACCTGAAATCACTTATGCTTTCTTGGCTAAAGCCGACAGACCCAACACGAGTAAAGTTCTCATCACAGGTGAAACGCAAATAAAATTCTTCTTAAAAAGGCGACAGTCAGATGAAACACAGGAAACTTTTCTCAGAGACACAGCAGTCGAATGAAACGCAAACAAAGCTCACGGGGCGGTAGTCGGATGAGACGCGAACCAAACTCTCGTCAAAGCGGCGGCGGTCGGACGAGACGCGAACCAAACTCTCGTCAAAGCGGCGGCGGTCGGACGAGACGCGAACAAAATGTTTCTTCTTGTATGTTTACACTAAATGTTGTGAGAGCATCAAAGCAGCTGGAAGTTGTTCGTTGTCTCAGTGAGCCTGCGTCTCTTGGCTGTGAGTCTTCCTTAGATGATGGTGGTCGTGGTAGAATAAAGTTGAAGTCCGGGCAATGTTCTGGTCATGCGCTATGTCGTGGTTTGACGGCAACCAATCAGAATTTAGAAATGCTGCTCTAAACAACAGCAGAGAACGCGGACGTTTAAATTTTCATTGGTTTTGTTCGAACTCTTCCCAGGTCCAATGGAAGAGAAATTACTGATTGTGGTGTCTGGTTTTCCTCTTATTTACGACGTGTCTCTGTGCGCAACACTGTTTACAGGCGACGTTTTCACTCGAGAATGTTTGTTTTTTAAGCGGGAATGCAGTTAATTGGCTTAAAACAACATCGATTTGACCATTTATTGGAATCCGCTACTAAATTTCAGCCAGGACCACAGCGACTTTAATATGAGCGCCACGCAGTAATGTTCATATTAATTAAAGATCAAGGCTGGGACACGTATATTATAAACTGCATGTTGAAATTTTACTGAGCATCAAAACAAAACTCACACCACACAAATGATTTTTATTCATTTTAGTCATGAGTTTGTGAGTCGAAAGTAAGAAACGCAGATCAGAACACGAGTTCATCATGGGCTTTGTAAAAGACAGAGCTTTATTTCTGACCGTCACTGTCTGGAGAACAATTCTGTCAGATTGGTTCCAGCTGGACGATCCATCGTCATTTAATTCTCAGATGCCGTGAATGGGACTGTGCGGCAGCAGAGCACACGGACCTGCGTACCAATCCAGTGAATTATTTAGTAATGCACATTCATCATTAGGGACGGTGCAATCTGATCTCATAGATTTGGAGTGTCTCGGATGTGACCTTTCAGGGAAATTGCTGAGTCATATTATGAGGAATGCGCTTAAACGACCTCACGTGATCACTTTGCGTGAATTACGATCATCTGAAAGATGACAATTCGAATAAGCATGAATGTTTTATAAGTGTTTTTGTTGCTTTGCTTGCAGGCTCATTTTAGTTATACAGGTACTCGAAATATTGTAATGCTTTTTTCATCATTGCACTGACTGGAGCATTTAATTTCCCCCCAGCACCTCATGGACAAGACCTGGACCGCTATATCGAGCAGGCGAGATTCCTGGTAGCTGTTATTGATCCGTTCTGTGGCTCAGACCTCATTTCAGTGATTGTGTGTGTGTTTTCTGTCCTTCCACTGCAGTGAAACGCTTCAGAGAACCCAAGCATGAAAGAAGACCCTGGAGGATCTGGTAAAGCATTCACATTTTGAACTGAGATCCCCCAGTGATGTGAATACAATTAATTATTATTTTTTTAATTGAATAAACAAAGCACTTGTGTTTTTCCTTCCCCATAACCCCGCCCACTGCTCATGTCTCCTTCTCCTCCTTCAGGTTTCTTGACACTTCCAAACAAGCCATCGGAATGCTCTTCATTCACTTTGCCAACGTGTACCTGTCGGACCTCACCGAGGAGGACCCGTGTTCGCTGTGAGTCTGCGACTCTGCTGCTGTCGTCCGTGATTGCGTTCTTTCTCATGCTGCACGGTTCTTTGCACGTGATCTTGTTTCCTGTCTCATGTGCCCAGATATCTGATCAACTTCCTGTTGGACGCTACACTGGGCATGTTAGTGATTTATGGTGGTGTGAAGGCCGTCAGCGCCGTGGTCGAGTGGAGGCAGTGGGACTCGTTACGCTTTGGAGAGTATGGTAAAAAAAATTTATGATTTTCTTTTGAATTGCAGCTTAAATCTCAATTTGAAAAAGAAATCCTGTTTTTTTTTTTTTTTTAGTCATAATTGGCCATAATTTTTCCAGAGAATTGTCAATTTCAAGATGGTTTGTGATTTGGAGCGCCCTCTGCTGTCTTCAAAGTGAACTGCAGTTCCATAAAAAAAAACCCACCCTTTTTATTCGAATCAATTTTCGAAAAAGAAAAAAGGAGCTAATTTTTTCTTTACGTGACATTCGGATGTGCTAATTGAAGAATTGGAACAAATTAGTTTTAGAGCTCTGATATCCAATCCAGCATTTTCTTCTGATAGCGATATCTCAAATAATTATGGCAAAAAAATTTAAATAATCAACCCCATCCTCTTTGTTTTGACAAAGAAATGCATCCAGCTCTGCTCTGTTTGTCCAAGAAAGGTGTGGGGCTCATTTCTGGCCCTGAAAAATCCCCAAGTAATATGTGAAATTAAAAGAAAGGGGAGGGGGGAAAAAAACTACTCCGCTTTATTTCTTAATAATATCAAAAAGGTTATCTGATGTATTTTTGAAATCGTATGATAATTAATGACAGGCCTAGTAGCATGTGTAACATTATAGACTGCAGCTTTAAAAAAAAAAGTGTGTAAAAACATGAGTCTGATAGAACTTGTGTGTTTCTGCACCAACAATCTGTGGCGGTGATGATTATTCTGCTGTTTGATGAAGCCCCAGTTATTGATACTGATTTTGCTTATCAGGGCTTCTTCAGAGGCTTGTGAGGAAATTATTATAATTATTCTCATCAAAAGACCTGCCCGAATATGCGTCTGGCGTGCAAATGTCATCCATTTAGCCTGTCTTTTCAGCTGTGTATGATGGAGGATTATGACCATGGCTTCTTTTGTGAAAAGGGCTGCAATGTGTCATATGCTGTTGACGAGGCATGTTTAAACATTGTCGCATATTGTTTGTGTTTAATGACGTAAGCCAAAATGCTTAGTTTGAAATATTTTGTGTGTAGGGGAGCCAATACAGTGCACTGCCTGGGCAGGCCAGTGTGCACTATACATCCTCATTATGATCTTCGAGAAGGTGGTCATCCTCCTCGTGCTTCTCATCCCTCAGTGGAAGAAGGTCAGTGACGAGATTTGATTTGAAGCTCAGCAGCTTAATTTTTATCTTTATCGAACAAGAGCAAGTAAAAATATGTGCTCCGGGATGAAAGGAGAGGTGTGTAAGCTTGCTGTTTACCCTGAGTGTGTGTTTTTTGCCCGGTGCACAGCTGGCGATGCTGAACCCCATCACAAACCCACAGCTGGAGCTGGCTCTCGTTATGCTAATCGTGCCGTTCTTCGTTAACGTAAGTAGAACATCCGTTTCTTCTGGTGAGAGCTTTTGAGTTTGTCAGGGTCGTGAATTTTGTGTGTGTGTGGGGCCAGGCGCTGATGTTCTGGGTCGTCGATAACTTCCTGATGAAGAAAGGCAGGACAAAAGCCAAGCTGGAGGAGAGGGAGGTCGGGGACGATTCACGAGGCAGCAGCAAGGTGCGCTACAGACGAGCGCTGTCTCACGACGACTCCGAATCAGAGGTGAACACACACACACACACACGGAGGAACTGAACTTAGCAAAAGAAAGCAGTCTCGTCTCTTCCACACACTCTTCCTGACTCGAATTTTCACTGCTTTCCAGAAGCCTCATGTTTTATCAAAATGGAGGTGGGTTTCTTGTGGTAGCCCCGCCCATACTCAATGATGTCAGTGGTTCTAACTTTCAGACCAGGAAATTTTTTAAATTCTATTTATTTATTTATTTATTTATTTATTTATTTTTTTTTTGGGGGGGGGGGTTGAAATGTGTGGAACCAGTTCTAGATTCAGCATAGGCACCATGTCGGTAGAAAAAGGGTTAACACACACACACACACACACACACACACACACACACACACACACCTCTGGGTTCAGGAAGGAGTTTAAAGCTGAATCGGATCCTGTTCCTCCATTAAAAATGCTTTCTTCACACCGAGAATCTTTTCCGAAACTGAGAACTCAGAAATCTTTGGTCACAACGTTGACATGAACTAATAAACCACCTAATGAAGTTTGGAGAGTGACCTCTAATGTTTTACGAGCTAATTACAGAACATGGTGTCACACATAAACCTTGCTTTTGTTTGTTTGGGTTTGGTTTTTTTGTTTTTGCTCTCAATCCGAGACACACATTTATTTTCCAGGCTTATAAAGCAAGTGTGGCTGAGCGTGACTCGTGCCATATCCTTTCCACAGCACAGACTCTTTCTGATTTGTCATTAACATTCAAGTTCTTACAAACTCTTAACTCCGCCTTGTTTTTCGGATCATTTCATCCAGTCGAGTCATTTGTTCTGTCCCGTGCTGCAGTGGGAAAGAACTTAAATCTTTTTGTGAAGTGAAAAAGCTTTCCATGTTCATATCCCGTCCTTTTGTAATCATCATTATACCACAGCGCTGCTGAAGTGTCGAATTTGATTGGCCTGAAGGTGTTGATTGATTAATTTTCTAAAGCAGCACACCTGATGAACACCAGTGTCGGTGTTCAGGACGGAGGACTTTCCCTGAACAAGCTGCATATTTATTAGTTTTTTTAAAAATGTATTTTGTGTGTGTGCGTTAAGTTCTAGAGAAAGCAGCTACACAGACGACTGTTTCATTGCTGTTGTAATGGAAGTGAACTGGACGTGATGGGTGTTCCATGACTTTAAACTCTAAACAGATATTACTGAATAAAAATGTTAGTGTGGAAACAAAAAGAAAACATGACCGAACATATTGTTGAACCAGGAAGTGAATCGCTCATAGTCTTGCCAAAGGTGTCAAAATTGTGACAGCTAAACCATAAACGTTTAAGTTACGAGTTTGAACCAGTTAGACACTGCCTAGCTTTAAAAAAAAAAAAAGTTGGTGCACGTGCTAATATTTTGTTGACCACCTTTAGCTTTGATTATGGCACACATTGTTTCAACAACTTTATGCAACGTGACATTTATTTCCATCCAGAATTGCGTTAATTTTTCACCAAGGTTGTGTCTTGGCGATGGTAGCGTTACAGTCGAGCCACTCAGCCTCGAGTCCCCAGTGTTCAAGTCAGAGTCATTTAAAGAAAATTTCAAGTCGAGTCCGAGAACAAGACTCCAACCGCACCATTTGACGCCAGCTGTTTCGGCGCCATTAACATTAGTTTGTTCCTGAACAGGTGAATGTGCTTCTCTTTATCTGGGAGTGTGAAGTATTCTGTCAGAGATGGTTGAGAGACGGATGTAAGTGCAGAAGGTGTGTTTCTTAATACAGGTGAAGACAGGTAAACAATCCAGAACGGCAGGTAAAATAGTGAAACGGGCGATAGGTCGAGCGAGACACAAACAGGCTATAGATGACTCGTCAGGATCAAAGACGAGAAACAGGAAATCAGGGATCAGGAAACCAAACAAGGAAATAAGGCTCGGTAATGTATCAGCAACGCAACTCAATACTTCGCAAAGTGTGTTTTCATAGTTTTTATCTCCACGCACTGATTGTGCCTTCATCCTGTGCAGGTACAAGTCATTTATGGCAAACAAGTCCGCTTGGCGTGCGCACTGTCCGGGCGCACCCGAGAGTCTATCCAGTCACTCTTACATGAAATTAGTACAAAAATTAATGTCGATATAAATGTCTTATGCCAAATTATTATGGCATGTTACAAAAAAATAAAGAAAAAAATCAGAGTCCTCGTCTCCAATTTATGAGTCCGAATGCAGTTAATGTACGAGTCCAAGTCTGAGTCATCAGTGCTCAAGTCCTCATTGAGTCACGAGTCCTTAAAATTAGGGCACAAGTCAGACTTGAGTCCAAGTCCTGGACTTGAGTACTACAAGCCTGGCGTAAAGTAAAATAAGCAAGTCACCTTTCAGTGCATACTGTGCAGGTGGAGAATAAAATATTTCTAATTTCTCCTAAACTCCTAAGAAAAACTGTTTATCTTCCACCAGTTTAATGGATGCAACCTGGATGATGCTTGAGTAGAAAATGGATTGCAGGACAAGCAGTGGTTTGTGCAAAATAAATGTGCGGAAAAGACGACACAACCACAAAACTAACAGTAAAAGGTTTATACTACTACTACTACTACTAATAATAATAATATAAACAGATTACTGCACTACATTATTCCCACCACAATGCAGCTTAGCACAGGAGGATAACTCATTTATCCGCATTTATATGGAAACCTGTTTACGCCACTTGACATCACATATCATAATAATGAAAAATTCTCATAATTACACCTTTGTAGGCTTGTAGTACTCCAGTCCAGGACTCGGACTCTAATTTTAAGGACTCGTGACTTGAGCCCTGATGACTTGGAGACGAGGACTCTGATTTTTTCTTTATTTTTTTTGTAACATGCCATAATAATTTGGCATAAGATATTTATAACTACATTAATTTTCATCCTAATTTTGTCCAAGAGAATGCACATTCACCTGTTCATACGTCATGTTCAGGAACAAACTAACGTTAATGGCATTAAAATGCCTGAAGAGAAGCCGCTAGGACTGTCCGCTTTGCTTATACAGACTTCTCGTGTAGTGGGAAAAAAATGCACTGCTGTGTGTTTCATATGTAGAAGAACTACTGAGGAGACGACAGGGACAACCTCGAACTTCAATCATCATTTGGCAAAACTCCACCCAGAGAAGGAAGTGACACGCTATGTTCATTGCTCTGTCGATAGTGGGCGGGGCTTGCTTGCTGAGCGATGAACTAGCTAGTGTTAACCCTCTCTCATGTTATTTGTGCTGTTGATAGTGGGCGGGGCTTGCATGCTGAGCGATGAACTGGCTAGTGATAACCCTCTCTCATGTTATTTGCCCTGTTGATAGTGGGTGGGGCTTGCTGAGCGATGAACGAGGTTTATATCAGTAGCCTGTTAACTAAAACGGTGCAGTCGAGCAGGAACATTAGTCCGACACAGTAGCAGAGACGCTTTCACATAAAGGCAGCAACAGCCACCATCAAATGGTGTGGGTGGAGTCTTGTTCTCGGACTTGAACACTGGGAACTCGAGACTGGACTCGAGGTTTAGTGACTCGACTACAACACTGCCTGTTATAGTTGCACTTAAAGCTGTGTAACTTGCACAAAACAATCACCTCCTGTTCTTATTTATATTATAGCAGCTACAAACAGGCGTTCCTTCACCACTATCTTTTCTCACAGCATGTTATTTTACAGAAAAACCACAAAGACTAAACCGTCCTGAGGATGTCCCAGGCTGAAATACTTAAATCTCCATCTTTACCGCTAAAGACGGATTTATACTACGCGTACGCAAGACCGCTGTTTGGGAATGTGATACATCCATGTGGTGTAATACCAAAATAAATAGTGGAGGCAGAATAACACCATGACCCTGTTGAGTTGAGTTTACGGAATTGAGACAGCCTTTCTTCCAGGGTTCATAAACAATCGTTATACATACAGGACGCTTTTTCGATGGGGTAAAAACGTGCGTTCTATTCCCTTCGAGCAGGTTTCATTCATTTGGTTTGATAGCATGCAGTATTTTTCACATATTGCTTATCCTACATGTATTATGTCACTCTAGCCAATGGAGAACGAGCGTTGAATATGGTTTACGATATTGCATCGTTGTCAAGACAACATGTCATGTCAGAGCTGACACAAAATATTCAATGAGAAAGTTTTCCACTGCGCATGCACAGTAGTATTTCTTTGCTTGCCAGGAAAGAGAAAGATGCGTTGAACACCTGAAAGGTGACCAAAACCTCATTAGATATTATTCACACACGTTTACAAGCAGTAACGAACCGTTACCATCAGAGCAGGGACTTGAGCTCAGCCCAAACTTAGCCAGACACCAAAAAAGCAACAGGGCAAAGGATTTTGTAAGGGATTAGCGGCAGGCTGCCAGGTCAATCCGTTGTGCGTAGCTGTCGATGTTGATTTTAAAAGTAACTCAGTAAATTACACAGGGAAATGAACACTCAAGTCCGAGTGAAAAATACTGTAGCAAGCGTGCAGCGTGGAAGAAGAGTCTGGAGACAGAAATCGGAGTTTCTCGGTCGTTAGCCTGTGCTATTTGCTCTCGATAGATAGCACTGGCTTGACTGCTTTATTAGCATCCGCCAACACTACCAATGAACGCTACACCGGCTGGAAGGTGACTTCACTGTTGCACTGACAGCGCCGACTCATGCTTAAGCTTGACACATTGACCTTTGAGAAGGATGAGGGTGATACATTTTTGGTCCCTCCCACTATAAATCAAAATCTGATTGGTTAATTCATCTGTCAATTCCTACATAAACACACACCGTCATGGCTTTCTGTCCCAGCAATGAAGTCCTAACCAATGAGTGAGCAGCTCTAAACTCTTCTCAACCTAGAGACAATAATCTCAATGGATAACTTGATTTTCATGTTTTCAGAACAGTAACCCTTTCATTTCTGAAGCACATTTGACAGAAAATGAGGCCGGATTAGAATTCAAAAAGTCTTTCCCACGCCATGTGGCGCATACGGCGGCACCGATCTCCGTTTCCGTAACCCTCGGCCTCTCGCCTATTACATAGCCAGGGTTACAGTGGAGGGCTGGTCCTCTGGTAACCACAAGAATTTGACATCTGTATTGCAGTGTGCCTTGCCAGATGGTAGTAGGTACCATTTTTATGATGGTCTTTGGTACGACCTGACCGGGGGTAGAACTCGCGATCTCCTGATCGAGAGGCAGACACGCTAACCACTAGGCCACTCGCCGGTTAACCAGATTAGAACCAGAAGAGAATAATTATCATGAAAGAAGGAAATAAATTAAATATAACGTTTGAAATGCTGATATGCTTGAGCTTCTCTGAAGGACTAGACGACCCCCACGGTTCCATTCTGTTTACAAGAGAAAAACATACCAACGGACATCGAAAAACTGGAAGTGTGTGTGTGTGTGTGTGTGTGTGTGTGTGTGTGTATAATAATAATAATAATAATAATAATAAGTATTGGCTGGCTTTTTTTTTGTGGTATATCAGATATATTCTATTCAGCTACTCGTCTTCAACTTGTTCAACATCATGCTGGCTGAATGGTGTACCGTATATCTGATATACCACTCAACGCCAGCCAATATTATTTCAATAATAACCTTTACTTTGTCTCCGTTAATCTTTCACCGATATTCACTTCACCTGCAGCGAATTACTGTTGCTAATTAAATTGAATAAGGTCTTCGTTTGATTTGTATAAACCTGTAATGAACAGCTACACGACTCTCAGACCTTTTATTACGGGAAATTAATAAAAACAGTCTAATTAATCCGAAGAGCACTGTGATATAAACACAAACAAGGAGAAAATTCGATAACCGCCCTGCACGTTGATAACAAATGCACAGATGATTCTGCAGGTGTTCCTCAGGTCCGTTTTCTGTCAAACAGCAGAATCAGTCCTGGTGGTGGGGGGGATTGTATGTGTACTAACTGGAGCCAAGGTTAATGTAGACAAGACACAAAGACAACAAAGAGCACATCGTTTTTCCTCTTGACATATTTTTCCAACAGAAAAAAAAAAAGTAGCTGTGAGATTCTCAAGGCGCTTCACGATCCGATTACGTATCGATTCCTTGTGTATCATGGCCGATCTTGTTTTGTTTTTCTTTATTTACACTACCGTTCAAAAGTTTGGGGTCACCCAGACAATTTTGTGTTTTCCATGAAAAGTCACACTTTTATTT
>JAOPUC010000019.1:35318390-35321201 GCA_027564185.1 Cephalocassis borneensis | reverse complement strand
CCACTTCGTAGGCGCCCAATGTGCCCGTGAACTTCTCGCAAAACGCGTCCAAATCTTTGCAGTTTGAACATTCTTGGACCATGAATGCAACATAAATCCACCTTCTGTCGTGTTGCTTCACCGGCCAGCAACACATCTACGTGGCATGGCGATAAATTAATTCAAAATCGAGGATCGGACATGCAGTCAGCTCTGTGTTTTAGTCTAACGGAAATGGCGATGAGACCGATAGACTTCCTGCGGTGACATCACAGATGTCAAGGTCATTCACTCGGACCGCTACCTATATGAAATCACTTTAATCGTAAAAATTACTATATTAGATTTGTTTACGCCTGTGCCATTCTTGAGGTCTCAAGGCATTTATAAACAAAAATGGAGGCCATGGTTCTGCGTATCTCCTTTAAATATCTCTGAGAGCTCTTTAAACACAGTCGTGTCATCCCATAATGATGACCTCGTCCTCCCTGACGGACCGACCTCACGTCTTAAAATACCACATTCCAAATTTCATCGTTTTAAAAAAATCAAAACACATTCTTCCAGACTGTCCTCTCTGGACTTTTCCTGGGATTTATTGATGACGGTCTTAATTTACGTCGACAGAACGCTAATCGGGACAGATGGTCAGAAGTCGTTTGTCAGAAAGTGGGTGAATGTGTTAATTACCTCAAAGGTCACTTGTTAATTATGTTTAAACATCATGTTTGGGAGATGATGAGCTGGAAATCTGCTCACTTTAACGACATGTTTTATTTACACAGCACTGTTCACCACACACACACTTCGCATTTAATGCAACAAACTAGACTAAAGATGATGAAGAACATCCCCCCCCCCAAAAAAAGTGAAATTCTCCAGCATGAAGGAGTTCATGCTGCAGTTTACTCCCGATGAAGGTTATCACAGTGCTGTTAGAAGCTTGAATCTGATTGGTCAGAAGGTGTACATAGTTTTCATACAACAGCACGTGGAGCTCCAGCACCAACACGAACGACGGGTGAACATTAACGAGCCCATTTTAATACGCTACCGTTTCTATAGTAACGGCTCATACACAGGGACTTGTACAGCAGGGGCTCCAAATAATCTCAGACTGATACTTGAGGGATTTTAAAAAATAAAAGCTGCTGATGAACAAAGAAAAAACAATTGATGTGGTGATAAGACCCCCCCCACACACACACACGTGTGCTTTTCGAATGACCTTGTTTTGTGGACATTCTGCAGGAGTAAAAGTAACTCAATGGATAAAACACACATGCCATTCTTCAATAAAGAAACCACTGTATGAAAGAACGAACTAAAAGTAAACCTGAAGGAAAGAAACCAAGTCTGCATTAAAAGACAGTGGACGAGAAAAGAAAGACAGAACGGCAAAGAAAATGACACACAAAAAAAGGGAAGAGGTGAAACCAGTAACAAAGAATAAACAAAAAAATAAAGAAACTACAATAAAGTCAACTTTGAAAGAGAAGAGGAAAGAATGAGGAAATGAACGGTTTAAATGCATCACATCAACAGTAATTTGTGAACAAGAACCGGCTTGTGCACATTTTAGAAAAATAAAAATTCTGCTGGTTTAATCGTCACCTTTGAACTTTTCCAAATCAAACGTCACAGATTTGAAATCGCTTCTGCTTTAATGAATTTTGGATTATTTTCGCTCTGCGTGCACAGCATCGAGGACACGAAGATGACGTGACCACCGCAGAGTTGCACGCTGTTTGTTTTTCCAACTCTCTGTGTGTGGGGCACGTGAGCTCAAGGTACCGTGCCAGGAGAAGGGAGGGGAAAAAACAAACAAACAAGAAACAAAAAGCAGAAAAGTAATTTCATTCAGAGTAATAAAATCCACTTGACCAGCATGACTCCAGTTGCCATGGTAACAGAATTTGGAAACGTGGCTCGGTGGAACAGGAGGAGTGTGTGTGTGTGTTAAAAAAAATAAAAAGCCCTTCCTTTGGTTTGAGGAGAACTTCAGTCTTTTATTTAGCTGCTGTGGTCTGTGGTATTCTTTCCACAGAAGCATCTTGGTGTAATTTAATAGGAGCGGCACTCTGTGTGTGTGCGCGTGTGTGTGTGTGTGTGTGTGTGTGTGTGTGTGTGTGTGTGTGTGTGTGTGTGTGTGTGTGTGTGTGTGATTAGTACATAAATGTATAAAGGCCTGAACAGGCCATACGAGTGTACAGTGTACTGAACATATTGTCCTGTGCTTTATTACTTAAAAGGTTGGAGTACAGGTTCAGGAGCACTTCTGTTCCTCAGAGTGAACTTGTCGAGGATGCAAATGTACTCGTAAATGCACAAAAATAACCTGTGGTAATGAATACTTAATTTTTCACCCAAAATACCTTTGTGAAATGATTTCACTGTGTGCAGATGATTCAGTAAATTTACTTAGTCACTTTTGAGCATTCCCCCCCCCCAGATTATTTCACATTTTGTGGCAGATTTATTCCCTGAAAAGAAGATCAGATTTCAGACAAATTTCTACAGACTTTATCAAGTTTGATTATTCAGAATGTGTGTTATTTTATTTTATTTTGAGTATTATGTTAATACCTTGGCTGTATCTCTGAGATTATAGCCATGACTCTGTACTCATTTCTAATCTAATCTAATCTAAACTAATCTAATCTAATCTAATCTAATCTAAAGCGAATTGTTAAAGCCACGCCCAGGTTCTGATCACTGAATCACAGGAGGACTGAAATTAGGATTTGGGTTAATGTGTGAAAATTTGGAAATAGTGATGAAGTGTTCATGAAGTTGATTCATTTTGAATAATGAGGGATGAACAGTTCACCA
>JAOPUC010000019.1:35308390-35315890 GCA_027564185.1 Cephalocassis borneensis | reverse complement strand
CAGTGTTTCATTTTTATAATTAATTAACACATCATTTAGCAGCTTTATTTAACATTTAATATTGTTGTTCTGCATCTACTTTTTATTTATTAAATAGGCTACGTTTATTAAAATTTACTACTACTACTACTACTACTACTACTACTAATAATAATAATAATAATAATAATAATAATAATAATAATAATAAGTTATTTTTATTTATATACAAAAATGTAACATCAGTTTCTGTATTTTATGATGCTTACAATTTTGCAAATATCTTTACATTGGATTGCATTACAATTTGATAAATGTCAATGAATAAATCATACTTTTATTTGTAATATAATATTTACTAATGTAATTATTAAATCAGGTTATTTTTTGTTTGGTCAGTGTTGTACTCAGACCCTTGAACTGAATTGTAATTCTGATCAGATTTTTTTAATGGTTTTATGATATTAAATAAACTTCCCCCTGAAATATCAGACATCTGAATAAAACATCTACAGCATTTGACATTTCACAATAATAATAATAATAATAATAATAATAATAATAATAATAATAATAATAATAATAATAATAACGTGCAATTATAAGCAAAAATTCCTCAAATAAAAATGAATTAACTGGAAAACACACACAATAAATAAATAAATTATGATGGAAATGTGCTGTTTGGTTAAGATTGCCTTCTTAAAAGACGTAACCTTTCAGAGTAAATGTGGGAAATTTCAGTGTGGGGAAGATAAGGGAGATAAAATGGATATCTTCTCTCTATCTCTTGTACATATAAAGATTGGACCTTCATTTTTCAAAGGCCCTGTGTGTCAGTCAATAGGTACATTAAATTTACAGCTCTGCAAACGTGTGTGTGTGTGTGTGTGTGTGTGTGTGTGTGTGTGTGTGTGTGTGTGTGTGTGTGTGTGTGAAACAGCTTCAGGCCTTCTCTGATGGATCTCCATTTTCCATGTCAATGCATGGTATTCTAACCATGCTTCTTTTTACAGTCCTAGTGTGCTTTTATAAAGGAGCTGTGTCTCTCCCTCCCCAGGTTAAAACAAACACACACACACACACACACACACACACACACACACACACACACACACACACCCCTGTTTTCTTCCTTGGCTCCATGAGCCCGTCCAGGGGGCAATAAACTCGTTATCTCCCTCTTTCAGATCCTAATCTGACGGCAGCCTGCACATTGCCAGGTGACCCGAGGTGGGGGCTTCCTCACTTGCCCACTCACTCCCTAAATCCCCAGCTTTCCGGGGCCTGTCGTCGCCCTCCTACCCCTCTGCAGCTCTCAATACCCCCCTCTCACCACCCAGCAGCCCCATCACACCCTCAATCCTCTAGCAATTTATCCAGCTATTGATCACCTGGAAAGTAAAGCCTTCTCTGCTCCATTCAATTGGGCTTTATTTTTTTCCTTTTGTTTCT
This sequence comes from Cephalocassis borneensis, assembly GCA_027564185.1. Taxonomy (NCBI): domain Eukaryota; kingdom Metazoa; phylum Chordata; class Actinopteri; order Siluriformes; family Ariidae; genus Cephalocassis; species Cephalocassis borneensis. The sequence goes on along the minus strand of JAOPUC010000019.1, from coordinate 35,314,456 downwards.
TTTTCTGTTTCTCTCTTTTTTTTTTTTTACTTCACTCCATTTACACTTCGTGGGCTTGTGTGCACGCGAGTGTGTGAGCGTGTGTTCTGGTCTTTTTGTTCTCTCTCTCTCTCTCTCTCTCTCTCTCTCTCTCTCTCTCTCCTGTATCCCTGAGCAACATGTGGGGATGGGATTTATTTCAAAGAGAATGCAACAATTTTGAGCTACCAAATTGTTTTTTTTTAAATCAATTATAATAAATGTTTTTATTCTTTTGCATGATTTTGTCCTTAATAGTTATCAGTGAAATTTACAAGATAAAAAACAAACAAACAAACAAACAAACAAGAAAAACAACCCTAAAATTGATTGTTTTCCCTGTTCAAATACCTCCAGGCACAAGTTCAGTTTCCTTAAAGCACCACAATGCATAGATATAGATGCTGTGTTCGTCTGCTTGGATTATCACCTAGTAATGGAAAAGGGATGCGATTTCTATAAGGAGGATTTTTTTTTTTTTTGCACCAGAGTGATGGCAGCCTCTCTGTTAAAATCAAGGACAAGCTATCACACAATTTTACACCTAATATTTATTAAAAATCCAAATCTACAGGCCAAACTGTGGACAAAAACAAAACAATAAAAAATAAAACCAAGTAGAGGTCAAATGAACCAAGCCAACAGCACAAAGAAACCAGAGAAACCACATCACAACTCGAAGGGCACTTGGTAGGTTCCATACCTCCGCCAAGCCACAGTTTATGAACATCAAAATCAAATCACTTGAATATAGGATAATACTAAAACTGTACACCAAATTTCATCCAAATCCATTTACTACTTTGAGTTACATTGGGGAAAAGGCAAAAAAAATCCTGGATCCACATACATATCTGGATCTGCATTGAAATCTATTCAATTCTTCATTTGCGCATGATGTCATCACTAATTATGCATGAGGCTTTGAAGGAGGATATACACAAACTCATGTGGTGCACATTTACTAGAGAACGTAGACATTTACGTAGACATCACTGGCTGTCCATCATAAACCGGGCTGATTTCAGAGATGAGAAAACAAAAACCACATGAGTCTGCAGTGAACATTTTATCACTGGTAAGTGCTACGAATGAGTTATTAATAAAAGATCACAATATATAAGAAATATTGGATCATTTAATAGCCTGGTTGTGCAGAAACTCACTGTGATCGAGTGTGTGATCTGACAATCAAAGGCTTCGACGATGATTTCATTTTAAAAAGAGCTGTATAGAATTTTTCATAATGCTGCTTTTATTTTGCTTTTTCTTTCCATTCAGGAAACCAGCTGATCTGTACAATTTTATAGATCCAGACTGGGCTCTGACACAAAATACGGACCACAACAAAATCAAAGATGGTGCTAAAGCGATAGCTCGGAATGCTAGGCTTACAGAGCGCAGAAAGAAACGCAAAATTATTGAAGAATCTTCCCAAACAATCAAAGTCAATCGAACAAGATTCATGTCAATCCACTACCTCAAATACTACAGCCTCATCGCCCGGTGACTGCGCTTTTGTCACTAAATATGTTGCATAATAGCGTGTTAGATACCTAACTTTTGAAGCAGTCAAAATGATTGTTTTTAAAATAGATTTGAGAAATGGCTACAAGCTTCTCAATGTAACTCCTCTTTACCTTCCAGCCTGTACTCTTACTACTGTGTATCCACTGTATATATACAGTATATTGTATATTCTCCAACATGGCGGCGGTCAATGACGTGAACAGTTTTGGTCACGTGGTTGCAAACAAAGGATAGTTCCTTGGCCCATGCCCCACCTTTCCACCAAATTTCATCCAAATCCGTTCACTACTTTTGGAGTTATATTGGGGAAAAACAAACTGAGGCGAAAACATAACCTCCTCCACCAAAGCTGGTGGTTGTAAATACAGTGGAAGAAAATACTCATGGCATTCAGGAAGTGATATTCGGATGCAAAAATGGACTGGAATGAATGACTGGAGATAAGCAGTTCTAGTTCAGGTGAGCATGAGTGTTGTAAATCCTGGGCTGGATTCCGATCGGGATTTAAATCCAGGAGGTTCCTGGATTTGCGGTGGAAATCGGATGCGTCAGGTTTTAATGATTCACAAACCCTCAAATCTAATCTTTATATGTCCACGTTTTAAAAAGAAAGTGTTGTGAGGGAAAAAATAAGCAGTAAAAAAAAAAAACATGCATGCAACCAATTTAGCAAACAGCTTGAACTTTAGCGTTCTTTTTCTTCCAGCATGGCACCTGGAATGTTTTCCTTCCACATCCTCATATCCTCCCTATATTTCACCCTCTAAATCCACTCTCCACTTTGTCTAATGCAGAATGCTAAATGTGGGGCAATTGCAGTTCAGGTAGACAGCAGAGAGGCCTGCTATGAGCTATATTGAATGCACATCCAGGCTAACTGTATACGTGTGAGCTCCTGAGCTGAGCTCATTGTACAGCGAGATGCATGAGGCATGCAGCGGCACTTTCTTTGAGGTCCACGGCTCTTTGATCTGGTTCCGCAGCCTGTGCCGGGGGTGTCGAGCTTGTCAGCCACTCTGATGGAGCGATAGGCCTCCTCTCTCCTCCTCTCCCGCTCCTGCCGTCCGTCGCCTCAATGCCTCTCTTCATGCGCACTGAAGGCCACATTATGGAGCCGAGAGGAGTGGGATATCCTGCGCTCCGACCCTACAGGTCACAGGTCGTAGGGGAACAGGCGTGCGGATGAAAAGAGTCCATAATTACGTTGAAAACAAAAACTACCTTGTCTCTCCCATCCCCCAACCCCATCCCAAAGAACTATTTTTGGTGGGAAGGCAAGGAAACTGGCGCAATTGAGATCAAAATGGTGGTGTTTTTTTTTTTCTTTTCTTGGGAAACAGAGCACTTATCGCAATTTGTGCTACTTCATCACGGGCATCTGTGATTGGCCAAGGGCTGCTGCTTATCTGATGGCTATTGGCTGAGGCCTTCAGGGACAGGAAGTGACAGCGCGGTTCCCACAGTCCCACCCTGGGAGAAATGTGAGGTACCATACACACGCCCACTGCTGCGTCTGGAAAACAGAGACTGTGTTTTTGTGCTTGTGGAGGTCAGGCGCTGTCTGCCCCCATGTCCGTCCATCTTTCTGTACTGCTCCGACTACAGAACGCAGGCGTAACGTTGAGAAATATATCGATATAAAGAGCAGGATGGAGTTTGGTTTGGGACGGGGTCAGATGTTTGGCATGTTGGTGGAGTCAGTGATGCACTGAGAATCTGACTAATATCTGATCTCGCCGATTACGAATATACGGTTTTATTTTGATGTTTTTTAACCCGTTTGGATTTACAGTTTCAGATAAGCTATCATACGTGATCAGTTCAGCTGAAATTATGCCTCAGTCAAAACAAAAAAGATGTCAACTCGTGTGATTGCAGCTTTTTTTTTTTTGTCTGTTTGTTTTGTTTCCAAGAAAATATTTTTCTGATCATTATGATGTGTTTCAGATTTGGTCTTGGAGTAACTGTTTCCATCAGCGAGTGGAAAAACAGGTCTTGATCACATGAGATGAGATGGCATGGGCACAGCATCTCAAACAAACAGAAGCACATTTTCAACAGTTGGCAACCTTTCCATCACGCCATGAGGTTGGCAAAGCCCAAGGGTGGTTTTTCAGTTTGAAGAAGTGTCACTTTTCCTTGAATCTGAGCTCTTTTCCTGCTACTCGAGTTAAAAAATTATTCTTCCACTGTCGTTGAAGGTACAGGATATTATTCAGTTATTCATATCAAGTTCAAATGTATCACTCAGTAGGTAGTCAGTAATAAAAGGCATGATTCATTTTAACTGAAATGTCAAGTTTAAAAAAAAATGCACACTGATATCATACGACTTCCACCACTGTGACGTTGATTAATTTCCAACAACAACATTTGGTTTTTAGCAAATTGCAAACACTGATTTTTTATTGATGAACCTACAAGATGTACTTGTACATTTATTATGTCTGATGTTGTGTAACATCTGTGAAGCAAGTTAGTTCCTGTTATCATTTACCGGTATGTTCTAGCAGCTATAAACTGTTATTTTCTCACCAGCCTCTATTTTTTCTCTCTCTCAAAGTTGAATACAAAAAAAATAACTTGTCATGTTACCAAGAAATGAGAACGTTCTCCGTCCTGAAGACTTTCCTGTAAACTGAAGACTCCTTTCATAAGCGTTAAATAAACATATTAAGCCATGTAGAGAGTCCACACACTTTTTATTAAAAAGTGTGCGAGAGACTGTGTTGGACAGTACGAGTACCACTGGTACCCCTCCAGGTGTGAGAGTTCACCGCCATATTTAATACTTCCCTCCAGATCCATCCTCCAGTCACAGGTGCAGGTCTTTAACCAGTGAGCTAACAGATGCCGAGTCTTGAACAGTGTTTTCTCATACAAAGAGCCACTAGCGTTGAGATTATTAGCGTTTTAGGAATTTGGGCTGGAAATAAAGACCTAGTGATATGGCTAAATCAATACTTCAACAAGGATTATTATTATTAGAGTCAAAATGATGGTATGAAACAAAGTGTGTAATAAGATACAGCCTTGGGGTAAGAGATATTTACAGCCACAACACCCAGTAATCATGGGTAAGAAGTGGTGCACGAATGTAGAACGCATACAGGAGCATTATGATTTTATTTTAAAAGGTATATCCTTATTTAGATATTTGTATTGCTAGAAATAAAAACAACAACAACAGGACGGGCTGATATAGGAAAATAAAGCATGATGCATTTACGCAGTGATGCAAAGCACCGTTATCACCTCACAGTTGATTTTTTTTTCCCCTACGACAGTATCTCAGTGTTTTAGTCCTTTTATACCAAACTAATCTGCCAACAAGTACCAACGAAAGAATGACAAATCAGAAGAGCTTGACACCAGATAGCACAAAGCAGGCATGGGATCTGGTATTTGGGAGTTATCGTAAATTCCTTACCCAGTACATTTGCACAAGGAGAGTTATGGATTAGTTATGAGTGTATTCGTACGCATGTTACGATTATGCTGGTATGCTCCGTTTCGGCCGTGCGTGGGCGGATGGTGTGTCGACCCTCCATGGCCTAATGCTGGCTCTCTGATTTAGAGCAAACAAAGCACTCCTCACTGCCATGCATGTGTGATGGATGGCAGTGAGGTGAGGGGAGAAAGGATGAGAGAGATAGAGAGAGAGGGAGGAACGAGGGTCTCTCTGACCACCCAGGCATGTCTTTACGAGCTCTAGAGGGAGTAGGCCTCAGGCCTCGGGCGCTCTCGGATTCCTCTGGGAGATTCACGATCGGTCCGATGAGGAATGCAGCGAGGCCACGTGCCTGGATACACTGTCAGGTAGGAAGAGAGGACTTGTTCAGTGGATGTGGACGTGTGTGTGTGTGTGCGCGTGCGCGCGTGTGTGTTTGCGCATGTACAGTACATCAGTGGGTTTGTTTATTTCCAATATAAAACACTGATGTACAGTATATCGCTATTTAAATGGATTTGTGTGTGTGTGTGTGTGTGTGTGTGTGTGAGTTCCTGATCACCCCGAAGTTGACTCGTTCCCAAGAAACGCACGTCCTGAAGTATTTTAATCCTCTTTATTATACTGGAATGACAATTACAATTGTTCTTATTAAACAATGACCTGTGGTACATTTTATCCACTAACAGTTACAGTACCAGTCAAAAGTTTGGACACACCTTCGAATTCATTCTAAATGTTTTTCTTTATTTTTATATAAACACAAATTACGACAGTTGTGGATGGAATTGGGCTGTTTACTGTATTTTTATTATTTACCATTTCCTATTTGATCTCCAATGCATTAAGAAAGCAGGAAACTCGTCCACTAATGGCGCTTTTCCACTACCAACGCGGCTGAGTCGGGCTGAGCCGTGCCGTGCTGAGTGGGGCTGTTGGCGTTGCATTTCGACTACAGCCGCGCTGAACCGCGCTGGCTGGAAGTGGGCAGACACATTGGGTGGAGTTCGCGAAAGTAGGTGGACGTCACGTGATGTCGTTCGGCGGCGCAAACAGTGACATCAGTG
>JAOPUC010000019.1:35199965-35220918 GCA_027564185.1 Cephalocassis borneensis | reverse complement strand
TTGGTTTACACATTATGACATTTCTAGCCACTGGGGTGACTTAAGAAGGTCAGAGGAACTCATTTTAACGTTAAAAAGCCTCAGAAAGTGAAAATTTCATACCATGGGACCTTTCAAATTCAGATAGATAAGGTTAGGAGTGGAGTTTGAATTTGTATGTTTTTAATAGCTGTATTTCTATTAAATTGACCCAACTCCAACAATATTACACTTATCTGTCAAGATTTGTATACAGTCTTCACGAGATTTAAAGATCCAAAACTTGAGCTGAAATTCATAACAAACGACATGACTCAATTTGTATGAATAGTTATAAAGGTTAAGGGCAGAGTTTACAGATGTACCCTTTCTTCAGAGTTATGAACCAAATTCAACCAAATTACGCTTTTGAATTTTGCACAAGATTTGATCCAAAATGGTCTGAGTTACAAATTTGTAACAACAACTCAGTTTGTACGAATACTGTTGTTACAAAGGTTTAGGGGCGGAGTTAGCATTTTTTTTTACTTTTTTATGAATATATTTCAAAGAAATTGAGTTAAATTCAAATACTAGATACATTTGTTTACGTTTGTTTCCAACTTTCATGATATTTGAAGATTTCAGTCATGTTTGCATGAAAAGTTGCAAAGGTTATGTCAGGTTAGGTTTAGGGGCAGAGCTAGCATTTGTACCCTTTCGTACCCCGTCATTCATATGAAATCCAACCCCGTTCAAATGCGTATGCATTCCGAATGAGATGTGCTTGAATAAAGTAAGATTGTGTCGAATATAACCTCAAATTTCCATGAGACATAAAGGAGAAATTAGTGGATGATAAGTATTAAAACTTTATTTCTTTATTTGTGTAATGGAAAATGATAGAAACGTACAGTTCATCAATATCACCTTGGCTAAGATAAGTCAGTGTTCCTTTTTTTGTTCCTTTTTCCTTTCTTTTAATAATAACAATCAAATAATATTTATAACAATAAACATATGGTTTTGAGGAAAGCCAAAAAAAAGAAATAAAGTGTGAAAATAAATTATCATAATAACAATTATAACAATAACGATAATAACAATCAGGCTTTATAAACATCTGTTTGCTCGCTAGTCATGTCCATAGAGTGTGCTCAGAGGCAGTCCGTGGCGTGTGTGTATCCCAGCATGTTAGGCATTTTAAAACTCACAATTTTTCTTTTCTTGTATTTTTTCTCTGGTTCAGAGTCCCAAAGCCATACATACACATAAGCCAGGTGCACACACACACACACACACAGTGACTCTGCTCTAACACGCATCCTGTCTTTCCAGGCAGTACCAAAGTGACTCAGTACGAAATAAAGGAATGCTCGAAGCAACAACTGTCCTCGCTCCTTTCACGCCATGTCTGTGATTTGGGGACGGGAGGATTTATGAACAAGAAAAGTGTCCTCTTTCCACTTCTGGGTGTTTGTGTGAAAAAAAAAAACCTCACAGATGGAGGTCAAATAGGAAGGTTTGTTGATTTCAGGGATCCTCAGTGAGGCTCAGCCCAGACGGGCGAGCGACCCGAGTGATGCGGGTGGCTGAACGTTGGATGGATGGGGGTCGGCGTGGGCAGCATGTGGCCTGAGTGGCTGAAAGGAGGCAGGTGGCCCATGTGGGGCATGTGGGCAGCCATGGCTCCAGCAGCGCCACCGAAAGGCAACGTCTTGTCGTGCATGCACTTGGAGAGCTCGTCGAAGCCCTCGGACGCTCTCTTGTTCCGCTTGGACTTGCTGGACATCTTGCGGTTGCGTGTCTGGATGCCTTCTTTCTTCATCGTCAGTGGTCTGTTGACCTGCACAGAGAGGGGCAGAGGGAGACGGATGTTAGATTGGCGAAGGTATCCATTTCAATCTGTGCCCGCAGGGACATTCAGCACATTTTTTAGTCCTAAAAATAATCAACAAGGCATGACTTTTATTAACGTGGAAAAAAGAGAGTCCTTGTTTGAGAAATAAGATGCATTTAATTGAAGCTTTGTGAACAAGGGATTTTATTTAGCAATTCTACTGAACCGATGCCATTCTCAATTATAAAATGAAAAAAAGATAAATATAATAATGCCTCTGAGGCCAATGCTGTTCTCAATTATAACAATAACCATTGCTGTGTTGCATGTCACGATTTCGTTTCTTCAACCTCAATGTCAAGAGCAATTATAAATACAGTCACCAAGGCGGCCATCCCAAAAGAGGTCCAGCCGTTTTGTCGCGCTTGTCTGATTAGGCTGAAAATTATTTATTCATCGGATTAAAGCACCTAATAGAAGCCAAGCTTAACATAAAAAAGGTGCGAACTTTCAGACGGCACTGAATTGGTTTAACAGACGCCGTGTGTGTGAATGGCCGTCCCATGCTCCGCTCCCTCTTGGGAATAACGCCTCCCATTGAAACAAAGCGGGATTAATCAAAAGCAAGAAACGGTCAGCAGCTTCTGCCTGACAGGAAAAAGCCGTCTTTGCATCCCCATAGTCTCCTTCCCGTCTCCTAAATCGATAGAAGCTGTCCGCCCCTGTGACCGCATCGGCTTGGCCTTTCTGTGGCTGTGTTTTCGATGCACTATGCTTGTACCTCACTTGGTTTATGATGAGGTGGCCTGGTTTGTTTAAGGGACTGGATACAGGCTAATACAAACCCTCGATGCAAATAGCTGAAAATCTATTATTTTAGACGATTTAAAGATTTATCTAATACTGTATTACAGTCTTGAACAGGAAACTTGTGAACCGACACAGTTGTTCTCTTTTACACTGGCCTGAGTAGGCTTTCACATTATTTGAGGTCAAAGTTGATTAAAAAAAAGCATATAGGCTCCATTAGTATCAAGTGGAAATCCATTATGAAATGCCGTATCACATTTAAAGTGCCATGCAAAAATTTTTGGCTCTCGCCTTGACTCTAGGATTTTTTTCTTGAGGCCGATAGTAATCTGTGGCCAAACTTTAACTCGCTAACTACATGTCAACCAGTCCTTCTCTTCATTTTCCTGTTTAATGATGGCAAGAAGGAGCGAAACATAAGGTTTTACTTTCAGGACCTGCATGGGGAAAGCAAGTAATGAAATGCGCAAAATAGCCAGCAACCACTTCCATGACAATACTCCTGTTAAAACAAGAACAACTTCCAAATGTCTTGACAAAACAAGTTTAAATTAACTCCCTTAGAAAGGTTCGACTTAAGCCGACCTTGAAATATCCGAACCAACGTCTGGGGTTTTGAGTTGATTGTAAATATGAACTTGGAAGAGTGCAAGTGTGCATCTTAATAAACTGTACGTCAGAATAACGATGGCTAGCATTTGATGGCATCCTTCTTTGACATGTTTAATGATGTGGTTTTGATTGACGACAGGCTCTGGAGAGTCTTATATTGTGTGGTAGTGTTGTGTTGTGTTTGTTGACATTGTGTTGACTACTTACATTGTGGAGTTTGTAGTAGAGGCCGCAGGCATTGCAAACCGGGTCACCATTGCCGTTACGTCGCCACAGCGTGGTCGTCGTGGTCTGGCAGTTTGCACAGCAGGTTCCGGCTCGTCGCGCCGCTGACTGTGAGAAATACAGCAATGACCAAAGGGTTAGGGCTGAGCAATATATCAGTTCCTAATCAGTATTGTGATACATGTGAGATCTCAATCAATATTGTCATATTCAAGAATTTCCTTCGGGATGAATGAAGTTCTATCTGATGTCATCTTATTTGCTTGTGTAGTGTTTCTTTAGCAGAAATCTACAATGCACACATGAAGCGCTTTCACCTGTTCCTGATTTCCAATTTCCAGCTTTCTCAAAATAAATAAATTAAATACAGTAATCGCCTAATGCAAAACAATCTTTTATAGTGCTTTAGGATACTGCGAATCAAATAACAATCACGATATGCAGTCATAAGTGTGCGTACAATATAACATTCTGCTTTAACGAGATATAAAATGGGTGTGAAAATATGTTGTGCTTGTCATGAGTTACCCCTATTTCATGATCATGTTCCTCTCGAAGGCAGACATATGCAATGTACAGTACACTATATCTCTGGTTTGGTTATGAAATGAATATTGCTACAGGCCTTGCTCTGGATGAAACCCTGACAGATGATAAAGATCTTTCTGGAAAAGCTGGGGTGGTGATGGATATTATGACTACTCCAGAGCAGGCAGAATTTCAGCGCTCTCAACAAAACAGCATCAAAGTTAAAGACACGACATGGGGGAGTCGGGTTAATGAAATATCTTCTGTGCATTTATGCAAGCTTAATTCAATTTTCCAATTTGCACCAGTTTTGCGTCTGGAAAGATTTGCTGGCTCTTGCTTTTCATGAAATGGCGCATTTCGGTAAATTTAAGCTACCAGATCCGTCATTAGTTAGTTGATCCCATTTCGACGCATTATTTCTCTTGATCCTGAGTGGAGTGCTGTGGGGGTGCAACGTCTCTGTTCGCATTGTGTCCATTACAGATCAATTTTTCACACATAATAAGAAACATTTAGAAGCGCACAATGCAATCCCCCTGCAGCCGGGGACGCGCAGAGCGCGCGCTTTCTGTTCCATTTACAATTGACGTGACTGTTCCTATTAACCCAATGCACAGAATGACTCCATACACACACACAGACGCACACACACATACAAAATGCCTTTGTTCATTCATGTTGAAGAATCTATCGACGACAACAACAAAAACACGCCATGCATTCCGATGCTTAGTGCCAACCGGGCAGGACAAAACAAGAGCGCGCGAGCGCCTAAATCCGGGGATTTTCCGCTCGCCGACTCGCACCGCGCGCTCCCGAGCTTCTCTGTGCTTAATCGCTTTCCACTGCCGGGCCTGGCGGGTCCATAGAAAATTCACTGAGGTTTGTTGAAGACGGAAACACCCGGGAGCCGTGGTTTCCTTATCGGGCCTGGCCACATATCCGGATAGGAAACAACTGGACGGCCTTTGAACGGGGAAGGGCTCCGAAAACAGCGCGGCCCACAAAACGCAGCGCGCAAGCTGCTGTGTACCCTGACTCCATGGAAAAAAAAAAAAAAAAGCTTTTGGGCTTTTCATCTTTTATTTGGAGAGCACAGTACAGACTAAAGGCCGAGAACAAAATGTCTGCGGCTTCCCATAATAATAATAATAATAATAATAATATGCACTCTCACTCTAGAATAAAATGGGTATCTTTTATCTAGAAATGTGCAGTGCACCTTCATAGCTTTAAAACGTATTCAAGGTATTTCCACTCCAATTATGTACCTTAAATATGTTTAAAGTGTCTAATAATAATAATAATGATGATGATGATGATGATGATGAAATGGGAAAGCTCATCCTGTGGTTGGAACAATGCAGAAAACGGTTCTAATGAATGGAGAAACAACTATCCAGAAGGTTCTATCAGGTCTCATCGAGTAAGGTGTTGTGAGTTCTCAAGTGAGTTAACAAACCTTAGTAACCCTTTTTATTGGCTGTTGGTTTATGTTAACACCTATCATTTTAATAATAATAATAATAATAATATGCACTCTAAAAAAATGGGTATATTTTACATAGAAATGTGCAGTGCACCTTCATCGCTTCACTCTGCTTGGTTTTCAAGGTATTCAAGAACATCTGGTTCAAGAACATATGGCTGTAACGCTCTAATTATCTACCATAAGTATGCATAAAGTGTATAATAATAATCATCATCATCAGTGTATGTACAACTCATTATTAATTTTAGATCCCATTTACAGTGTCGATGATCAATCCCGCCCATCAAAATGCACTTTTCTTTCCTTGCTATTGGAGATTGTGAGAGAATCCCCTCAGAGATGTGCATCTTCAGTACCGACGGTCACTCAGGCAAGTGCAAATTTGATTATAACACCAGCCTAATGGAATAAAAGTGTCCCACTCAATTAAAACAGCGTTGAGGGTCGGCTGAGAGAGGAATGTGAGCAAACGACTAAAGAGAGGTCATGAATAGATATTTAAATACTCTACACTCTTTTTGGTGGTGGATGGAGGGGGGGAAAGGGGGGGAGGTATGTAAACAGTTTAAGTAACTCCAAATGTCGCAAATATGTTAAATCCAATCTGTGAGTTGCTTTCGAACTCCAAATCCGTTCCCTTGGGTTACCCGTGCACTGAATTTGATTTGATTTGATTTATTTGTTTGTTTGTTTTTTTTAAAGGTGATTGGGTACAATTTGCATAAAGGCATGTTTTGTGCTCCGCTTTTTCTAATGTCAGCATAAGACTAATCCTGATCATCAACTATGAATGTTTTTCCTCCTTAATATCTTTTGAATGCACTTTCAAAAGATATTGGAAAGCATATTATTAAAAAATAATACTTCACAATGTACCTATATACTTATTCCAATTAAACAAACAAACAAACAAACAAAAACCTTGGCACTTTTGTAAAATACATTCCTGAACTGGAGGTAAGAAAAAGTTATGTAGTGATGACTGGTTTTGTGATTTTTTTTATTTTATTTTACTATGAATTCTTTGAAGATATATCTGGATATACAAACAATATCTCATATATATTTAATGGCACCTAGAAGAACCAGATATATTTGAAGAACATATGGCTATGGCGATCAGAGGAATGAAATATCTTGTAAAGATCAGTCAGATTTCGGAAACATGGACAGGTCAGTCTGCGCAGTCTTCCTGTCCCCGCGCTGAAGTGTTAATTAAGCTAGGTTAGGCATCGTGGGCATTGGTATCAGTAACAGTATCAGAACTAGCAGCAATAATGATCCCAGCAACAATGGCAATAGTAGCAGTATTGTAACAGGCAGTGGAGGGGATCACCGGGGGGTGAGAGCGACAAACAATTCCAGGAAGATCATAGGGAAAATATAACTTTCCTGGAATTGTGTGTATTCTCTCTGCTTCAGACTCCTATTTAGCCCTCATGTGTAAGTGTGTTTGTGTGAGACTATGCTGAGAATGTGCTACTCACCAGTCTGCGTTTGGGCTTGATCAGGGGCCGGTTCTGACCGTTCATCTTGTGATAGAGGCCGCAGGCGTTGCAGAGGTAGTGGCCTGTTCCATCTCTCCTCCAGAGAGGGGTGGAGGTCGCACCGCAGTTCACACACTCACGGCCCTCTGTGCAGAATTCAGATGGAGGGAAACCAAAGGGAATTTTATATAATTAAGAAGTTCACGTCACACTGATATATCTATCAACTCAAATTATCTGAGGTTGCAAAAATGTGTAAGGGGTCCAAACAACACAGGAGTGCACAGGTCATCGAGGAGGAATCTGGTCAGGTACGCTGTCCAAGTTCATTAACCAATATGTAATCTGACCGTTTCCATCGACAACACATTAAGCTGTTCCTCATGATATAAAATCTCTCTCAAAGAATGATGAGAACAATACACATCCGTGCTTGGCTGACCCCAGGTCTGTCACTCAGCCTTGGTGAATCAGGAGGAATCAGAATGGATATAGACACCTACGTGTAAAGTAATCCACGAATGCATGGCAGAGAAGCAATGAGTGTCTAAAACCCAAGGAGCCCATTGAGAAACAGTATTACATAATTTATTGCTGAACATCTCTGTGTCTCTCATTTTGCCATATACTAAACATTAACGTGTATAGTGCAAGGCCTGTAGGCTCAAATCCTAGCCAGTGATGTCACTCGCTAATTATACACTTCTAAAATGTTGGGAGTTTCCATGCACTCATTTGGCTTCATCAGCTTTACTGTTCAGATCCATTCTCATGCAAAAAATAAATAAATAAACCTCTTGGAGATTACTCGGTGCTTTAATTCATCCCACCTCTCTTCTTAATGCTGTTTCTCCCAGGAATCATGCTTCCATTATTCTCTTTCTAATGTGTGAAGGACAAGCTGTCCCACCCAGCCCAGAGAAAGGAGTCCACCCTGGACAATAATGCTACTCCTTTTGAAGTGTATGTTTAGTAATTCAGTCATGGTGCTGCATTTTTCAGTGTAACCCTTCCTGTTATGCAAATGAAGCAGTATTGGTGCATTTGAGCTAAACTATGGGAGATGGGAGTGTGACAACAAAATGGCCACAGGGTTGGCGGGTTGGGCCCTGTGCTGCAGGCCATCTCAGAATCATGGTTGTTCAAAGATACAGCGTTTCATTATACTGACCCCTGACATGCCTTCGATTCCATAATGGTTTTGTTTTACAAAGGTGTAGGATCAAGCTCAGATTTTGCACCATGCTCTGGTAAACAAGAAACAAATGCACGAGTGGGTACAATTTTTACAGTTATGATTCAATATACGAACTCTATAGGGACCACTAGCATGTTATTTTTTCTTGGTCCTCCTTTCTTTTTATAGCTAATAATGTATTCACATGCTTTAAGATAAACTTGCCAAGGAGGAAGGATTTCATAGGATTGTCCATGTTTGATGGAAATTACATATGCAGCTTTGTAATGACGACAGGCCCCTGTCCAACTCACATTGTTCAGATCACCTTACCAGCACTCTGTGCCAGAACACACATCTTAGCTTTTACTACAGGAAGTAAGTCGGGAAGAACATGGCAATTTACATAGAATGATATTGGATCTGTGCAAAAATACAACATGTATGAAATTACACAATAGGGTGTTTAAGCAGTGTTCCCTGCATGGTGTTATTTGGTGGTACTCTCTCTCTCTCTCTCTCTCTCTCTCTCTCTCTCTCTCTTAAAAAAAGTATTAAATTGTACATTTTCACTATACATTTCTTGAGAACTGAGTGGTTCTTTTATATTTTGGTATACTAGATGCATCTAGGGAAGAGATGCACACTAAAGGTATAAAAGCTGGGAACTTGTGGGTGCATGCAGTGACTGGTTTATTATAAGTTTATTACTCATGAAACCTGTGGTTATGGGTCCATATGGTACACAAATGAATATTGTATGAGTTCAACAGTGTAGATAATAATAATAATAATAATAATAATAATAATAATAATAAAAGTTTGCTTAGCCTACTTGTATCTATGCAAGCCGTAAGCCCTTATAGATAACACTATAACATTAGAACATATAACCTGTTAAATCTCACACTTTTGAGCAACAGGCGCTGGACTCGTGAGCCTCGTCCCGGTTTGTTGGCTTTGGAGTGGCGAGGGAGGGGAGCAGGTCGTGATTTGTTCAGTCAAAGGTACACAGGATGTGGCAGGAGCCAGTGCGTCGTGACTCCTGCATGATTTACAAACGCAGTGGAGCTCGATCAAGCACCAAAAAAATATCTTAAAGTCGGTAGAAAAGCATATGCGTGCGTCTGGACTGATTTAGGGCTTTAATCGATTTCATGACAATAAAATCAGATTTAATTTATTCCAGGGAACATTAAAAACCCTATTAACACCTCTCCTTGGATTAACTGTTTCTTCATATCCGACTGAACAGATAAATATGCATGGTTTTGCGCATGTTATTTTTCCCCACATTATCATGTCTTTATGCCTCATTTGTGCTTTAATTATTTTTGTCCAAGTCCAGAACATTTGTCTTTTGTCATCTCTGTTAAACCACTCTTTAAGTGTCTCTGGTAACGGATTTTTTTTTCTTTTTCCTTTAGCAATGTTTCGTCTGGATGGGAACCATCACTGTCAACAAGGTTTTTTTTTAAGTCTGGGTTTGTTTGTTTTTTTTTTCCTTCCTTCTCAAGAAAGACGTTGGGAGGGGGGAGGGGGGGCATGTCTTTCGATATTATCTCAACCTGTCAAATATTTCAAATATTAAACACACACACTCAAATCATAGAAACACGTGTCAAGTGTGTCCTAAGGTTGGGGTTGTAAATATACCAGTTCACCACCATATTTCACTCTGCATTTCGAAATTGAAAGAGCGTGATTAAAATTGACATTTTTCAAAATATATATGTGTTTTACAATCCCAACTCAAAGGCAGAAAACCCCCTTAGTCCAACACTAACTCTGTCGTGTCGATACCAAAATAACAACAAAATCCCATTTTGAATTATACGCTTATTATGTTTAAAAAGTGTTCATTTGCCTTCATGTCATGGTCAGTAAAAGTTGATGCAACTCACCCGAGCTGGATCGTGCCTTGCTCTTGCATTTGGGTGTGAAGTTAGAGGACGAGCCGCTGAGCAGGTTTGGGTGGAACAGACCGGCTCCGTAGTCGTGCGCCGTGGGGAGCGAGTAGGCCGGGTACGTGGGGATCGGGTGGTGCGTGGACGGGGTTTGAGGTGCGCTCATGGCCAGGCCGCCCCTGAGAGGGCTGCATCCCTCCATCTTCATCCCGTCACCCACTTGGTACTTGACTGACTCCTTTTCGTCCATCCGCGTGACCGAGGAGGAGGATGGAGACGACGGTCCCGGGTCTGGCGACACGTCTTTCGGAGGCGTGGGAGGGAAGTTGTAGAGCGGGTGTGGGCTCGCGTGGCTCGCCGGTGCTAGAGTGGCGGAGGCGGGCGCTGTGGCCGAGCCGCCGCTGCAAGCGTAACTGGCGCTGGTGGCGTGAAGCCCGGCTTTGCTGAACGGACTGACCGCCCAGGCGTTGTGGTGCGCCGCTGAAAGAGCCGCCTTGCTCCCGTCCAGCCACGACAGGCCGGGACTGTGGAGGAGATGCGGCCGGCAGACCTGACTCCCAGTCAATCGAGCTGTAAACAAAATTGATTTTTTTTTTCCCACATTAATTCATAATCAACACGCACTTTCAAATCGTTATTGATTAGGAACAAAAGCCGCAGCGCGCGCAGTAGATTCGTATAATCCTGTCCCGTTTCCTACCTGTTGATTCGGTTCCCGTATAACACAAACTCGACATCTTCTTCAAACTGCCTCTAACACAGGCTATAAGATATACAACTACTGAAATGTTCACAGGAAGGGTTTTAGCTGCAGTCAAAAGGAAAGCCAACGCCTTGAACGTTTTCCTCTTGGAAATTATTATTATTATTATTCATCAGGCGAATAAATAATTATATCAAAAAAATACCTTGTTCATAAAAGCGCCGATTAGCCGAATTCTGCTCCTCACACAAGTAGGTATGTGAACAAAAGACTGTTATCAGTGATTTTTTTTTTCGTTTCTTATTTTGTATCCGGGAAATGCCTCTCTCTCTCTCTCTCTCTCTCTCTCAGCCAAGAGAAGAAATGACACGAACTTCCCTTTCCTCCGTGTCACATTTTCTGAACATCCCCCCCTTTTTTTCTTTTAATCTTCAGGCCACGTTTCATCGGGATAGCAATTCAGCATCATCAACTCCAAAATTGAACAACGAGCTATAATCATTTCTCCAAAGCAAACAGCAGAGTAACACACAAATAAAATGACCTCATGCACTAACAGATTTTCACCTTTTTTTTTTTACTTTGGATTGCAACTGATAACTGATCAGAGACCAAAAAGCATGCAGACAAGATGTCAGCAGGGTTAAGTTTGTTTACACTGTCCTGTTGAACAGTCGATGAAAAAGATTACGCCACTACAATCCCATGCAAAATATTCATGGAGAAAAAAATACAGGAAATATATATTGATATGATAACTATGTTGTAATACAAAAAAAAAGCTATAGTTTATAACAAGCAAATGTATTTGTAGAGAGATAAATAGAATATACCAAACAAAAACAAATACAGGATTATAATAATAAAACACACTATAATAAAGGCCTGCACAAATGTTATTTCTCGAGCGCTTGTGATCACACTTACCGTGTGCTTGGCTGTAGGACACTCTTGCCCTTGAGTTAGGGTAGTACGGATTGCCTTGTGAGTCCAAGTGATTTAGAAACACGTCTACTTCATCCGGGGGCAAAAGCGGCGCCATAGGCTCCATGTAGTTGTGTGTGAGGCCGTGATGATGTGAGTCCGGGTGCTGGCCGTTGAGCACCGCGTGATGATGCGCCATCCACCGAGACTGATCTGCAGCCACTTCCATACCTGAAGCCTCCGTACAGACGTGTCAGGAAATAGAAATCAAAATTTCCTGAATTTTTAAAATTATATGTAAATATTTTATCTGCAGTATTTAGGGCAGCTTTCTAAAAGCCGTGTTCATCTATAGTTCCCAAAACGCAAAGTATATGTGGTTAATCTACTGCGAAACAAAAAGAAGGTGGTTGTGGTTGTAAAAGCGTCCTTTTCACTTTGTGCACACTGGATGTTTGTCTTTTATATGATGAAGATGATATCCTCAGATGCTCTGATGCACCTGCAAAAACAAAAACGGACAGGTAGAACACATGAGTCGAGCTAATTTTGCACATCATTCAGACCCTGCAAACAAGCATGCCTATTATTATTATTATTATTATTATTATTATTATTATTATTATTATTAAAAATGGCAAACATGCACAGCCTAAAAATTCAGATTCCAATTAAAACCTTTTTTTTTTTTCATTTTAAAATAAAAGAGAAAAAAATATTTTTGGCCAAAGAGGTAGCCTACTTACTGCACACGACTGCATTTCACTCCTCCTCCTTCAGTGTGTGTGTTTCTTTTTTTTCTCTTTCTTTTTTATCTCGTGTTGGTCCGTTTGCAAATAAAGTTAATCCCCATGCTGCATCTTGACATGTTTGCCGCGGTTCTGTGTGATTGTGTTACTCGGTTGTTAAACGCGCTCTCTGAAGTGTTGTGTCTCCGTCCTGCGCGCTGCTTATGTTTCTTTTAATGAATCGCGCTCGCGCTCTGTCGGACCTGGCGCCAGCAAATTCCATATCACGCGAGTGTGGGCGGAGTCACGGGCTGCTGGCGACCTTCCGCCAGCCAATGGCAGATCGAGGTGGCTGTGATAGGCTCCTCGTGGCCTATGGAGCGCTGAGAGAAGCATCAGTCACCGGCGCGATTTATTGAGATCTACCTTTCCTTATAGCTTCATGCTCCGCATTCATAATGCCTTTTTTTTTTTTTTTACACACCAGCTAAAAAGAAATGTACATGATTTTTTTTTTTTTTTTGCTTTTTATGTGGTTGAAAGATTATTATAGTCTACTTGTCTTTCATTATCTTTATTACGCAAAAGTTTGTCATTTCATTATACTAAATCTATATCATATATTAAAAAAATACCATAATAAATGTATCATGCAAATTTACAAAACAAAATTATCTCGGATCAAGTAGCCTAAACATCAAATCTTTGGTGCAGTTTCAAAGAGCCTGGAAAATATACTGCAGAGATATTAGGCCTATTATTAGTGCCATAAAGAAAACCATATATTAAAAAGAGAGAGACATGGCTGCAATCGTGCCGTCATTAAGACGAGCTCCAACCGTAAATGTTGGTTTGTCTGGTTTTTTTCTTCACGTCCAGCTGTAACGCAAACAAACAGCAGTCCTCACACCCCGGGCATTAATTTGAGGAGGAGTGCTTCATGGCCTATAAAGTGGGCGCCATTGTTTCGAGGAAACTAATTGTTTTTAATTAGTAGTCACTGCATTCCTCTTGCGCAAACATTGTTTTCTCGCAGGCGATCTCGAGCGATCAAACGTCGTTTTGCATCTTAATAGTCGGCCCCCTTTCCCCCTCTGCCTGCCTGGTGCCGGCAGGTCGCATGGGCTTGTCCGAAACAAGAGCCAATTGGTGGCCATTAGCGAGGCTTCGTTAATTTGCGCTGGCGGTGAAACGCGCAGGCTGAACACCGCAGGCACGAAGACACGACGTCGCCAATTAGCTTGATAAGACCTGAGATAAACTTTGGAGCCAGGTCAGCTAAAGAATCAGCATGCATAATATATAATAAGCTATTATACTATTTTTACCGTGGAATATACACTAATTTGCATAAGCTGGGTAGCGCAAGAATATTACTGTCTTTCCGACATGTCGGAAAAAAGCTGAGTGCCAATGCATTTCTTCAAAGTGGCATCTCATTGTTTGATATTTGAGTGTACTGTGTGTATTGTGTGTATTTAGCACAATTTGCATACAGAAATTATCACTGCACCAACAAATAATAAATGCTTCATCATCATCATCATCATCATTATTATTATTATTATTATTATTATTATTATTATTATTATTACACTTGAGCTAGAGCTTGCCTGCTCTCAGGTAACTTCAGCCCCAACCCAGGTTTGTTTCATTTTGTTTTCTTTAACGAGTCGCCCTTCATCTTCTGTTTCGCACCTTTTGTAACTCTGTGGTCTCTGACATCTTGTACTAACACTTTGTGTTTATTAATTATTCATTTAACTGCTCTGGATCAAAGGGAGCACTGTAAACGTTTTCTCAAGCCTGCGTTCCAGCTGGTCAAGTTCTGAGCTGCTTGCTTGCTTGCTTGCTTGCTTATTTATTTATTTATTTATTTATTTATTTATTTTTGAGCAAGTGGTAATTATGATGTAAAAAGTCTCATGTGAAGGAAGCTAATCTCACATAGTCCTGGGTAAAAGCTACAGGTCGGGAACCTTGATGAACCGAAGAGCTTTATTTGTCGTGAATTCATTTCTTCTACAAATGGTGGCATTTACACTGAAAGTGTAAGAGGTCGCAGGTTGTCTGAACAAAAAAGATGATTGACAGATAAGAACTGGACTCAGGAACCGACCTGCTGTCCCCGATTGACGTCACCAGATCGAAGGAAGAGAAGAAGAGTGCATGCTGTGTTGCTCATATATCTTGGCTGAATCTATGTTGTTTAGCTTGAGAGCGGTGAACATTTATGCATATGTGTGATAGTTTGTGTGTCTGTGTGTGAACATTTCGCTCCAACAGACGCCAACAAACCCCAGTCTGTTTAATGCCGACATCCCTTTGTTTTCATGGCGACTGGCCAGATGTGCAACACCCCTGGACTGTCACTGCCTAAAACTAATAAATAGTGTATTGCTTAATAAGGTGCATGGGCTCACTGTGCTATCATACAGACTCACATGGCATTAGGAGAATATATGCAGCCAGAGGCCTGTAGAAACAACACCATTGACATCAGGGGATATATTCTGGTCATTTGGGACTGGTGGAAAATTTGTGAATTATGTAGGTCTCAACAGCACAGCAAGGCACCAAAATGGATGGTGACATTGCATCTAAGGCACTTAATTTTATTGATTAAAAAAAAAGTTTTCTCAGCCTCTTGTTGGGCTTTCTCCAAACAAGCTAGTCATTAACTTTTGGTAGGCTAATTAGCTGCTTATTAGAGCTTGATAAACGCTTTATAAAGTGTATGCAACACTAATGGTTGCACTATAACTAAAGCAAGAGTGATGCTAATGACCCTCCTGAATGACCCTGATCCAGCTCTTTTTCACACACAGCAGGCCTCTTTGAAGCAGACTTGTGGTAAATGCTCTGAATAATGCTTAGAACAAAGAGGAGGGAGGTTCTCTTAAGAAAAAAATGAATAAATAAAAACCTCAGCAGCAGCATCTACATGGAGGAGGGGATAAACGATCTCAAGGGCACTTTTACATGACTGAAGGCTCCATAAGCTGAGCACTTCTCCTGGCAACACGCATGCTAGAGCTTAGACGTCACGTGCGACTTGGTCTGGCGTGTAATGATGTCATCAAGGTCCAATTTTACCTTGAAACCAGTGTTCAGTGTGGGTTTAATGCGTAATTGAGGAAAGTCCCTCTAATTAACAGGTGCCACAGAAAGGGGTGCGTCCAGTCTGGGGTTTTATCGGGTTTATCATTCTTCCAGGGGAGGAAGGGAGGGGGGTACAGGAGGGTCTGTGAAGATAAGCAGACGCAGTGAGATGGGCCAATGAGTCAGAGCAGCTGAAGCAGCATTGTCCTTTACTCACGGGTAATTAGATTGGGACAGGGCATCGACGGTCATTCTTCTCTCTTTCTTCCTCATTTCACCTCTTCACCGATTCGAGGCGTTTACCTCGGCTACAACCCCTCCTTCCTTTTCATAACCCGTCCTTACCGTCTCCATCTTTTAGGCGCGCGCGCACACACACACTCACACAGTAGCCTAAACCAAAAGTTTCCAAAGCAGTGTGACTTTGATCAGCGCTGAAGTTATAAATCTGCACCATGATGACAGCTCGCCTCTCTGTCTGAATGCCTTTGCTCCTGATGCCTAAAAGGGCTCAGTCACAATACTGCAGAACTTCACGCAGCCAAATCTTCTGCTTACATCCGTTATTGCATTCAGCCAAACGACTTCTCCACACCAAGCATGACAACGGCACATGTGAAACGGTATCTGAAATATTTATCTTATACGTGGCCTATACTGTCCTGCACTAAGCGAAGTTATAAGGCAGATGCACGTGTGTACAGCTCAGTTTTCAACACCCTGGATAATACATAAGCATCGTATGTATAGATCAAATACAAAATGTCGTAGCCTTTAATGAATACAATAAGCAACCTCTGTGGCATACACGACTTTCAATAAAAGATCGGGGTTTTTTTTACATATAGTAATATAAGTCACAGGAAACCATCAGCAATCATATTGCCGACATTGTTTTTGTTTGTTTGTTTGTTTGTTTGTTTGTCTGATCTAAATGTACTCATGATTCTGGTTTTCATTACAATTTTTTCGTACTTGGAGTGAATCCATGAATATTTTTAAAAAATTGTATGTAGTGCTGAGAAATTATATATATAATATAAAATTATAAAATTATAAAATTATTATTATTATTATTATTATTATTATTATTATTACAAAGTGGCCATCGCTGCCAGATATCGCATGAAACCGGGTTGTCTACGGTGTGTGTGTGTGTGTGTGTGTGTGTGTGTGTGTGTGTGTGTTGAAGCTCCTCATTGATAACACGCTTCAAAAGAAAACAAACAAACAACTCGTGCAGTATATACTTTCTCACCTGCTTTTCTTCTTGCGTCCTGTGTCTTCGGAAAATCTCTCCGTCTTGGAGGCAAAGTCCGTGTGCCAGTCCGTGTGGGTGCGTAAAAGATGGAATGCGGTGATTTCGGTTCGGTTGGCAGCGACAGAACCGACTACCGGACAGAAATTAATAAAACAAACTGACGAGCCCTCTTCGTCTGTGCTCTCTCTCTCTCTCTCTCTCTGTGCAAACTTGAGGAATAAAGAGCTGCAGACACGTAGCACTGCGCGTCAGCCAATGAAAAATAGCACGCCACCTATGGTAAATACGGTGGTAGCCTATATTATTATGTTTTTACTTTTGGTTTTGTTTTTTGCTTTTGTTTTACATAATATTTAGCTACTACGTTCTGGATCGAGTTTCAGCACCTGGAATCTAGACTCGAACCTGCTGGCATGTTTTTTGTTTTTTTTTTTCCAAGTCATTCACGCAAACCTGCAAGTGCGCGCGCATTGCTATGCACGTAATACGTAGCTTGTAGATAAATCTCCACGTTTTTGCAAAGAATTGACACAGACAGACTCTAGGGCTGTATGGACTGCATTCTTTGAGATAGCATGTCGTGTAGTTAATAGTCGGAATAGAGGGGTATAGGAGTGAGGCATTGTGACTTGGGCATCAACTTGCACGCTGTTCTCTGCTCTGCAGATGCTTTCTGAAGTGCTTTGAATATGTATATCTTTTGCCTGCATTAGAAGGCGACCCCGACTTAATGAATTCAATCCCCCTGCTTGATCGTGTCGATAAAGTGAGAGGCTGGAAGAAAAATAAATAAAGCGACTTCGCGCCTGACCCTGACCCTCCTCCTCCTCCTTCTCCTCCTCCTTTTTATTAAGAAGAGGGGAAAAGCACCCACACACGCATGACACCAAGTTTTAAAACATGCAAAGCCGCTGCAGTAAAGCCAAATCTCTGGCACGAGACCGTCCGGGGCTCCGCAAGCGTGTGGCTGCGCGAGGCAGGTGCAGGGCCGCGAGCCGCCGCCGTCTCACTGCGTCCCTACGGAGAAAGAAGAAGAAGAAGAAGCGAGCAAGATAGTAAACTCTGGCAGCCTTCATTCAATTGTCGGTTATAAAATGCACTAACTCGCTAATGCAGTGTTTAAGGGCGCATGTTGTGTTTGGAATTCACGAGCTCGTGCAGAAGGAGAATGCCAAATCGGTTGTCAACACCACAGAACCGTCTGTCATATCCGAACAGTCAAACCGGGGATTACGATAAAAATCAGCATCCCTCCCCAAACCCCTTCTCCTTTCTTCCTCCTCTCGTCAATGAGGCTAAAATGAAAGATAAGAGGAGAGAGACAATTATTTGGCCACTCGACCGCAGAGGTTCTGCCAAGTCCTTAAAACTTTTACTTCTGCACAAGAATAATGAGGCTTGTAAAGTAGAGGTGTAACACGCACTTCGTCCATCAGTTATCAGGACATCTTGCAAACACGGGGCCAAGTACTGTACACGAGGGCCCAAGCGTATCTTTTGCATTTTTATTCAACTTCATGTGCATAAAATTATCCCTTCATTCATTCATTCATTCATTCATTCCCAGGTCCTCCAACCATGCACATTTTAGAACTGCGTTTTGTAAACGTGTGTAAATATCTAAGCATGGCCTCGTGTTCAGTCCTGTAAACTGAAATACCCGGTTTCATCAATGCATCACTAATCACGAATCTACTGTACCATCAAGTACCATTTGAGTAGATTATATGTCTAAAAATGTGCATGTAGTGCAGCTTTAAAGATTTGTGATGTACATTCAATCATACACTGTTCAATATTAAATGCAAGGTGTAAAGAGGAACCACTTAGTTTTGCAAGAAAAAAGGTACTCGGAGTACACACGTGCACAATTGCACCAGCTGTTGGACAAACTATTTGCAGAAGTTTGTAGTAATAATAATAATAATAATAATAATAATAATAATAATAATATTATTATTATTAAGTTCGACATGGGTGTTGGTTGACCATTATTTGCTCCAGTTTATTTCGAGCATTCCCCCCCTTTCTTCCTCTTCTTGGTCTTCTTTTTTATTATTATTAATGTAGTCTTTTGTCATGCTAACTTGTCCTCGGCTCAGGTCGCCGCCGTGGCCTAAAGAAGCTCCGTCACGATGCGCCTGAGATAAGCGCTTATCAGCCGCAGCTCCAGCAGCACATAAAACCGGAGAGAGGCGCAGACACTTTAGACTAATAAAGGCGCTGTGCTGCAGAGCTCTGCCTGCTCTTTTCCTCATGTCCCACACACAGTGACATTTCCATCGTACCGTGTCCATCAAAGCAGGGCCTGTGCCTTCACAAGAAGAAGGAGGAGGAGGAGAATCTAATCCATATCTTTATAGTTCTAAAGACGTAAAGGTAAATTTATTTATTTATTTATTTATTTATTTATTTATTTATTTTTGGGCGGGGGGGATGCACATTTGTGGGATTGTATATGTGGGTGAAGGTTGTTGCAAAAAAAAAGTTTTCTGATTAGTTTTACTTAGTCACAAATTATTATTATTATTTTTATTATTATTATTAATTTTTTTCATGCGCATTCCAGCCTTCCACGGTTATTATTTATATATGCACGCATCAGATGCAGGGGCCCTTCTTCTTTTCATTATTAACCGGTGGTAATATTTCATCGGTGCGAGGCCATCTTTGTTCCGCGCGCCGATAATAAATGGCCTAATCGTTATCGGCTCGGCGCTGGAGGTGTCGGAGCGCACAGAGCTGCACGCGGGGCTCCGCAGAGGCGCTGGATAAATTGGTGTTTCTTATCTCACCCGCGCAGATTATCGGTGCCTTTTGAAACCCGGCACAACAAATACATTCAGCGCATCTAATGCATCATTCGAAAGGGGGGTGGGGGTATGAGGGGAGTCGAGATCGTGCAGGTTGATAGAGACACACGGGCAGAAATATTTACACATTTTAAACGGGCCAATATGAGCTTGTTTTGAGCGCGTTTTATTGGCCGTTGCGCGCACGCAAGCACACGCACGCACCGCTTACCATATGAATGCGCTCCGTGCAGCATCGTTCATATCGAGAGATGATAGATATCTGTGAGCTGATTCCTGCCTCTCATTAGATTTTGCAGCGTGTTGTATTAGGGGTGAAATTAGCCCGTTTGGTCCGAGCGCTTGTTTTTCCCCCTCGTTTATCCGCTCCATCCATATCAGCCAAATCATCGCCGCGTTTGCTGTTTTGTTCCTTTTGTGCTTCTTCTTGTTCCTTGCATGGGTTCATGTGACTGCTTTATTGCTCACCATGTTTTATTAGGCGGCTCAAGAATGAAAAGAAAAATCTGAATAGTTATTATGAATTGGGCGAAAAAAATAATAATAGCCGCCATTTAATTCTCATTTGCCAGCCATAAAGAAAGCAGACTATTGACTTCCCATTCAAAGTTTTGTCATGTCTACAGGATTAATCAGTGTGTTTTGATGGGGTCCTCGCATTGCTTTTTTTTTTTAAATGCCTGATTGATAAAAGTGCTGCAAAATGACAAGAATGAGCCTCGTGAGCGTCAAAATTTAATATGCATTCAGAACATCTACAACTAGGCTAATGATTATTATAACTATTATGACACACGAGGACACTGAGGCTATGGAGTATTTGTGGCACAATGATGGGTGCACCTCAGATTTCAGTCCACAGTGTGAAGCAGCAGCAGGAGCAGCAGTCTGTTCTATAAAGCTCTGGGTTGTTTTATTTTGGCCACGGATAAGCACACAGTGCATGGGCCAAGAGCATTTAGATGTTCAGCCTTCACTGCTCATTAGTCACACAGGCCTGAGTGAATTGAATTCCTCTACTTTACAGAACAGGTAAATTGTGGAGAAACATTACACGATAGACCAGCTGTAGTCCAGGATAGGTGGATCTAATAATGAGGATTTTTTTAAAATAGAAATTTCAGTTTGATATGTAAGTTCTACCACAGCAGACGGTAGACACACAAAACATGATTCTCTGTTCCATCTGATTCCTCTGATTGGTTCAAGAGTCTATTTTTTTCCCCCAGGTTTCGGCGGCATGGAACCCTCATCCTTTTTGTGAGGAACCTTTTTTGGGAGGGTGCTCAGTGGAACCTAGAATAATGCAATTCACAAAAAAAAAAAAACCCAACAAATTATTATTATTATTATTATTATTATTATTATTATTATTATTATTAT
>JAOPUC010000019.1:33856796-33867666 GCA_027564185.1 Cephalocassis borneensis | reverse complement strand
GGATGACTGTTAAAACCTTTCAGTCTCAAGTTTTTCCTTTACTGGATTTACTAGTTTACTGAACTAGCGCGCTCGGGCTAGCCTCTGCCCGCGGTAGCTGGCGCTCGGCTCTGCTCGCGCTCGGCTCGCAGTAGTCGGCTCTGCTCGCGCTTGGCTCGCGGTAGTCGGCTCTGCTCGCGCTCGGCTCGCGGTAGTCGGCTCTGCTCGGGTCACGGCGCTCGGCTCTGCTCGCGCTGGGCTCGCGGCGCTTGGCTCTCCTCGCGCTCGGCTCGCGCTTGACTCTGCTCGTGCTCGGCTCGCGGCGCTCGGCTCGCAGCTCTGCTCGCGCTCGGCTCGTGCTCGGCTCTGTTCGCGCTCGGCTCTGCTCTGCTCGCGGTACCCGGCTCTGCTCTGCTCGCGGTAGCTGGCTCTGCTCGCGGTAGCCGGCGCTAGCCTCTGCCGGTAGCCTCTGCCAGCAGCTGGCGCGCGCTAGCTCAGTAAACTAGTAAATACAGTCAAGGAAAAACTCGAGACTGAAGGGTTTTAACAGTCATCCAAATGACTGTACGTAAACATTGCTACTGTAACATACTAGCTACTGTTGTTGACATTAGCTAGCTTGCCGTTCAAAATGGCGGACACCTGGGTGTCCCGTGACCCTGTGACGTCAGGTGAAAAACCTCAATACACACAAAGATGGTCTACTATTATGTTATAAGGTGTGTTTAAAAGTGTTTCTTTACAATGTAGTAGAACATTTCAGATTTGGAGGAAGAAGGGGATGGAATGTGTTTGTATACATGTTGCATAGATGGTGTGTTTCCTGTCAGTTGTATTAACTGGGAAAAAGACAATGCCGTATGTCTTTCTTTCCATCCTTTTTTTTTTTTAGTAAACTCCCAGATCACATCAGTTAATGGGTTAATTTCTGGTCTTACTGCATTTGTAATGTAATATAAATAGAGTTGAACAGTATACAGTCATGCAACAGGCTTGTACGACTAGTCTGCTCAAATGATCATGTGGGAATATTTTCAAAGTATCTTGATAGTTAGCTTTTGTCCCTGGAGCATTCCGAAAGATGATTGGTTGTGTAAAACATAATACCAAGGGCTTTTGGTCAAGTCGTCAGTCCTCTTCTCCCATCGGTCCTCCAGACTCGCCCATATAGATGTGTAATTAGCGGACAGAAGAGGCCCATGGTGCATGAAAGGCCACTAAGGAGCATGGAGAAGTACTAATTAAGAATGGCATTCTGATGATGTAAAATCCCTCTTGATTTTCTGTGTGTAGTGGATCTCCCACTAACGATCCTGGGTGAGAGCGCTGCATCAGCTCATGGAGGGATCTGAGGGTGCCTGAAAGGATTTCATGCACGAACACACACTAATCCTCTGAAGCCTCCTCCCCTTCATGCTATAGGCCTAAATACCCAGTGGACCAACGTTAGAATACTTAGAAACATGAAGCCTTGCTAAGTCACATACATACCTACATAAATATATGTAGCCTTTGTAAAACCTCTGGGGGCCATAGTAGGATTTTGAAGTATTCATAATCATTGTGGAGTCTCAGTTTTAGTACAGTTAACATTTTAGAATGACTGACTTGGCATTTTACCTTCAGTGTCGAGATTTCATTCTGGTTTTGCCAGGTTTGTGAACGCAATTTGACTTCCTTGAAATCCATTTTTTTTTCCAAGTACACAAGATAAGAATTCCATCTTGAGACTAGCATGTCCAAATACGTAGTAGTGATAATAATAATTTCAATTTATATAGTGCCTTTCACAAAACCCAAGGTCACTTTACAGTTATAAATATGGTAAATACATAGTCAGTCCACCAAATAGAGGCCAGGATGTCATTCCAATGGTGTAGTAGCCACAGTCCTACCAAAAGGCGCACGAAAACAAGTCTCACACCGCCAACACAGCTGCCGCGATGCTGCCGGCAACATCACTCGGAACACTACGCTATGGATCCACAAAGCAAGCACAGATGCACCGGTACGTCCCAAATCACCTGCGCAGCCACCACGACGCCACCCAGCAACATTGCTCGGAACACTGCGCTAAACACTAAAGCACAGAGTGCTGGACAACCCCGATGTTAAAATGAGCAACGAGCTCACTGCAGTCCATAGCTAGGAGCACAGGCATCACCCACAGCGAACCAAGGCCTGGAGGGAACCAGCGCCCAAAACTGGGTCCAGAGCTACACCACAGCCGGCGGACAAAAACACTCAAACAAAAACAAACATCAAACTACAAAAAAAAAATTAAAAAATAAAAAGAGAGAGAAAATAAAATAAAAAAGCTCCAGTGAGAAGTGGCAGCCAGAATGCGCACGACATACTCTCAACTGGAAGCAGAAAAGGGATGCTTGAAATGTGGGCAGTGTGAGGGCAGAAAAATAAAGGAAGGCTGTTTTTTCTGGCATTTTGCCTCCAACATTGACGCCTAAGTCCCTTGATCTAGGGACTACATTATGGCTTTATTATTCTACACCCTTGTTGGCCAGTGTTCCCCCTGACCCAAACCCTATATATGAGGACTTTGAGTTACTGATTTGTATAATGTGTCTGAAAGAGGTAATTGGGCTCATCAGGGCTAGTAAGAAGCTGCTTACTTACTGCTTACCCATTTCCGGTTGAGAGTACGCTGTGCGCATTTTGGCTGCCACTTCTCACCAAAGTTTTTTTTTTTTTTTTTAATTTTTATTTTTCCCTTTGTTTTTCTTTGTTTTTATCCCCCACTGGCCAAAAGGCCCGAAAAGGGATTATATCATGGCGATGTCCGTCTGTCTGTCTGTCCCAGGAAGGGTACTCACCTTTTGAAATCAACTCCTCTCTCAGTTTTTGGAGGAACTTCATGAAACTTGGCAGGATTCTTTATGTCGATAATATGCATATTGCAGTTTCATTCAGTTCAGTCACATTTTACCAGAGTTACAGCCCTTGATTACCAAACTTGTACTTTGACAATTTCATGAGGGTGTATTAAGCACTTACAGCATAGATATAGTCGCCAGCAGGGGATCTTGTGCTCTCAGAGCACTCTTGTTGTAGTTTGATGTTTATTTGTTCTTTGTTTGAATGTTTTGTCCACCGGTTGTGATGTAGCACCGGTCCCAGGTTTGGGTGTTGGTTTCCTTCAGACCTTGGTCCGCCATGGGTGATGCCTGTGCTCCTCGCTATGGACTGCATTGAGCTTGTTGCTCTTTTAATATCGGGGTTGTCCAGCGCTCTGTGCAGCGATGCTTTTGTGCTTGGTGCAGTGTTCCGAGCGATGTTGCCCAGTGGCATCACGGTGGCTGTGCAGGAGGTTTGGGACATGCAGCGCTGCTTTTGTGCTCGCTTTGTGGATCCATGGCGCAATGTTTCCTGGTGGCATTGCAGCAGCTATGCAGGTGGTGTGAGGCATACTTTTGTGTGCATTTTGGTGGGACTGTGGGTAGCTACGCCATTGGAATTACATCCTGACCCTCTTTTGGTGGACTTTGTCATTGTAAAGCGACCTTGGGTGTGAGAGAGGGCCTATGCAAGTTGAATTCATTTCATCTCATCTCATTATCTGTAGCCGCTTTATCCTGTTCTCCAGGGTCGCAGGCAAGCTGGAGCCTATCCCAGCTGACTACGGGCGGACACGGGGAGAACATGCAAACTCCGCACAGAAAGGCCCTGTTATTACTATGAGAGAAATAAAAAAGCACAATGAGGGAACAAGTACCTCCTAAAGCTTAAGCCTAATAAAACTGAAATACCCCTGTTCTCTTTTTGTATCTGTTTCTCCTCCTGCTTCTATGTAAAATTCTAACTGACCATAAGAGGTTTTGTTTTTTTATTGTTAATTTCTATATTTTTCCAGTCTCCTCTTCCCCGTACAGACATTCTAGGGTACTCTCACACCGCAGTAGTCTCATGTCTACAAATCACAATTGTTTGTGTATTTGTGTGTTTGTGTGACTGCATATAAACAACCTTGAGGCTGTATTGCCTGCCCTCATGTCTAGGAACTGGCCTATTTTCCCAGCATGTCCTGCACTCTCCTCTCCATCCCAGAGCTGAGACTCCCAATTGATAAATCCAGGCACCGTGAAATGGAGAGGCGCAAAGACACAGGCAGCTCAAAATGATCCGTATCACTCACTACACACACCGGCTCCAACGGGGGCAACCATACGTAGTGCGTTTCATCACCTTACTCATTTTGAATTGGCCCTGGATAAGATGTAATGAGCCACTAGTCAGATAGCCTACTGAGATATGAGAGAATGTCTATTGCATAGGTGCATACAAGTTTTGCTGATAAAATGGCACCACTGTGAGCAATGTTCACTTTTATGAGTCCTACGACTGATTAACGAGCACCGCTGCTTATTGGAAACTTCTCCATCTAGCATCAGAACCAGCCATGAGCCCTGATTCAGCACATTTGTGATTTAAAATAATCCTGAAATGTTGCCGTTTTATATTAAAAAAAAATTGCCAGGTGATTAATCCCATAAATTACACGATTGGCTAGCAGTATGACCGGTGTGGTGATTGTTTTTATTTTCTTTTTCCCCTTGTAACTTGTGTAGACTCGAGCCAAGCCAGAACTGTTAGCTGCTTGAGCTCATTTATCCCATTTGTCTCTTGATTCTATTGCACATGCCAGCGCTAACCAAGCGGAGTTATTAATGAGGCATAAATGTTGCACCAATAAACAAATTCCACCCAGTTCAAATGAACATTCGAGCATTAATTAAGGCAATCAAACCATTAGAATCATTAATTTGTTTGGATGAAGTAAACAAACATTTTAAATGCAGAACTGAGCTCAGAGTTAGCTACTGCTAGGTGGTGCGCATGTGTTGGAGAAAGCAAGAGCATTACTGAAGTCAGACAGTTGGGGGACTTCCTATCAGCATGAGCAGCCATGAGTCGCCGTGTAGTGGCTTGCTGGTCTGCAAGGAGTGATTTGTGTTGAATGACCACAGCAGAGGAGTCTTGCCCTGCAGGAGATCTGCTTTAGCAGGGCACTGGGAGAAGCTAATTAGCGGCTCTATTGGTGTGTTTGAGAGAGAGAGAGAGAGAGAGAGAGAGGTTGGAACATGCCATGTTCTGGAAAAGACTGTATGTGGCAGGACTGTCTTATTATGCTTTGATTTTTCCATTTTTATCTATATTTCTATATAATTTGAGCAGCAAGGCCAATTCTTTTGTTTTTGCCATACACTAAAGATATTTGGGTTTGAGACCAAAAGATGATTATGAAACAGTAGATCATAATTTCAGCTTTTATTTCTGGATATTTACATCTAGACATGTTAAACAACTTAGAATATGGTGCCTTTGGTAGAAGACCACCCAATTTTCTGTGAGCAGAAGTATAGGAACAGATTGTCTTAAAGTAAATAACACTTCAGATTTGGTTGCCTATCCCTCGCATGGAATAACTGCATCAAGCCAGCAATCCACTGACATCACCTGACATTCAGATCCCTCTTCAGGAGGTGAAGTGCACATTCAGTAAGGTGATTGACTTGGCCAGCATGAAACCTTCCATTTTCCCTTGATGAAGTCTGTTGTTGTTGTTGTTGTTGTTGTTGTTAATGTGTTTTGGTTCATTGTCTTGCTGCTTGATGAAGTTCCTCCAAATTAGATGGGACACATTTCTCTGTAAATTGGCAGACTGAATGTTTGTGTAGACTTGTGAATTCATTCTGCTGCTACCATCAAGAAGTTACATCAGCATTAAACATTAGTGAGTCCGTTCCAGAAGCAGCCAGGCAAGTCCAGGACGTGACACTACCTCCACCGTGTTTAAACCATGAGCTTGTATGTTTTGGATCATGAGCAAATCCTTTCTTTCTCCACGTTTAGAGGTTAATTTTGATTCCACAACTTTTATGGCTCATGTCAATATTTCTTTGCAAATTCCAATCTGGCTTTCTGATTCTTACTATGGATGAGTGGTTTGTATCTTGTGGTATGGCCTCTATATATACTTTTACTCATGAAGCTTTTATCGAATGGTGGACTGTAATACCTTCAGCCCTGCTCTCAGGAGGCTGTTGGTGAGGTCACTCACTGTTTTAGGATTTTTCTTCACAGCTGTTGCAATATTTCTGTTATCAACTGTTGTTTTCTCTAGCTGACCTGTTCGATGTCTAGTTGTTGGTACACTGGTGGTTTCTTTCTTTTTCAGGACATTCCAAGGTGTATTGGCTATGCCCAGTGGTTGTGCACTGGCTCTGATCGATTTTTGCCGTTTCTCAGCTTCAGAATGCCTTGCTTTTTTCTCCCCATAGATGACTTTCTGGTCTTCATGTTGCTTTATCCTTTTTAACAACAAATACAGTCTTCACAGGTGAAACTCAGGGCTCAGGAGCTATTAATTGTTTAAACAGTCAATCTAACAGAGTACACCTGGGCAACCAAGAAACATCTCGTTCTCTGTTGCATGTTCCAATATATTTTTTGATCGTTTGAACAATGGGTGGGGTCAAGCAAAAGGTGCTCTGTTCCGATTTGTTGAACATGTCTAGATGTGAATATCAGGAAATGAAAGCTGGACTTCTGATTGATCGTCTCATTCATCTTTTGATCTCAAACAAATGAACTGACCGTGCGTGTGTGTGTGTGTGTGTGTGTGTGTACATCTATATATATTGAGAGACTTCCTGTAAAAAGTAAGTTTTCCTATTTCAATCCTGTGTATGAAATGGTGAAGAGCAGCAGCTGATTAGCAATGACAGATATAGAAGTTTTGAATGACACTGTCCTCGTACTGCCACTCAGCTTGGTTCTGTAGCTGTGCGTCCCCATGTTCCTGCGTTATTATTCCAGCTCTGCACGACATGAAGAACCAGGCACCACTGCAATAAAAGTTTGACTGAGGGATGCAATAACTCTGTAGCTCTTTCATCACATCAGTCTTGACTGATGTGGAATAATCAGCAATTGAAATCAGGGCTATGGAAGACGGAAATTGGGGGGAAAGCAGCTGAATTGACAAAATGTGAAATGTCATAATGTGCAATAATACCGGGATCAATGCACCTCCTGCCGTGTGAGCTCTATATTTGGAAAACGCAGAAACATCAAAACTTAGCAGTGTTGCCACAATATTTATTTTGTGCAAACTTTACAGGGGCGTAGTTGGAGGGGGGGTGGGGGTCCTGGGGTGTCTGTGGACCCCCCCCCCCCCCATTTGTTGAACCATACATTTTTTCAATAGCCCCATAAGAATATTAGAAAAGCGCCCACTGTAATTTTCTAACTTTTTTTTTAACTAGATTGTCACCTCAGTCTCATTAAGGTTTCTATAACCTTGTATGGACTTCCTGTGGTTTGGGCGCAAAAAAACAGTTTGTCAGTGTGTGTGCGGGAGAGGCGGATGCAAGTGTAGATATGTTAAATAATACACAGTGCGATATGAGCAGTCTTTGAGACACACACAACAGGCAAACAATAGGCAAAGTCGTAATCGAGGAAACAGGCAGGAGGTCAATTGAGGCGCGGACAGAATATCAGAGGCAAAACTATACAAGATCAGGGGACAAGAAACAGGAGTCAGAAATCAGGAGATCAATAAGGACAGGGACATGAAACAAGGCTCAGTAAGGCACACTAGGTGCGGCGTAATACTTTGCATCGTCCTTGCATGGGCGCAGTCCTTAAATAGCCCAAACATAGTTCATTGATTGATTAAAGACGGGTGTTCTTTGTTTACAGCATGTGTGCCAGAGTTCATTAGGCATGCACACAGGAGGCATGCCTTCAGGTGCACGAGCCAAGCCGTGCAGGACTGACACAATTCTGCGCAAGCGCAACACGTTCGCACTAAAAAGCATGGTTAAGCTTCCAGTGTAGCTGCAGTCTTTTTAGCTGTGAATTATGAGTATTTCCTCTTGTGTTAATAATTCGCCATGTCAAAACAAGCGAAACTTTCCTCCTTCTTTCGACGTGAGGCGAGGTAAGCAATTTATTATATATATTTTTCCCATCAAAGTTGCATTTTGTGGCTTCAAAGCTAAGTTTTAGTGCTGTTTTTAGAACACATCATCAAGAAAATGTGGAAGAAACAGCAATAATGAAAGAGCCGGTTTCTAAGCTACCTACTGTAAAGCTAGCAGTGGTAATTATTTTTTGTTACATAATGTACTCAGGCTGCCAGTCAGTGTGTGACCCACCCACCCTCCGTTTGAAAAATCCTGGCTACGCCCCTGCTTTATAGCCTGTTACATAATGTAAGACAATGTGAGAAGTTGCTCAGTGGTGCCTCTGGTGGAGAAAGTGTGCAATAGCAGTCAAGGGTGACTGCATCAGTTCAGTTGTCTGTGACAAATTGCACTGCAATCTATTAAACTTGCATGTGAAGTTGGAGTTAATTACAATGAAACCTCAGCCTTTTCTCTTTCTTGCTCTGAGTCTCTTGACCTATTTTCCTGGGTTCATTTTCGCTGCTCCAGATGTGTTCCCTTCTGGATGCCAGCTTCACCAAACACACCGTTTTCCACCTCCGCTCCTCCAGCCATGTTTACACACAGTTTACGTGCTTGTGAGTTTGTGTTTGCAAACCTGGTTGGTGAAACTGAGAACGCAGCTTTGTGTAGAATGTGTATGTCATCCCAAGGTTTTGGATTATTTTTGCTTCATATTCAGCATAAATTACCGATGTACTGACCCGTGTGCAAACATGATCAGTGCCAGTCAAACTGAGCCATAACGTGGCCAAGGACTGGCAAGTACAGTTGAGGTCAAAATTATTATCCCCCATGAAATTTTGGAAAATTACTATAAAATTCTCTCCAAAATTTGTAACACTGATGTAATTTTAAAATATCAACCATTCACAAGTGTTATTCCATAGTATTTGGTGCATTTTGTAATGCAAGATTATTTAAGTATCCTTAATCTCAAATATAATGAAAAATAGGGTGGTCAAAATTATTAGCCCCCATGCAATTTTCTTGCTTTTAAAACACACATGACCAGCCCGTCAGATTTCAAGCCACACCTGTGCAGTCAATTAGCTCCCAGACAACACCTGAACATCCAATCAGCATTGATTGTTACTTAAGGGACTCGAAGGAATAGGCCTAGAGGCAGTTGAACACATTTCTGACAGGGGTCTGAAATTTAAAGCCATGCCAAAGACAAAAGAAATTACTCTGGACCTCAGAAAGAAAATAGCTGAGGCCCATACCAAGGGGGAAGGCTATACTGTAATTTCTAGATGCTTCACAGTCTCTAGAACAGCTGTGCAATGCATCATTGCAAAGTACAAGGAGTTCCATTTTGTGCCTAACAAACCTGGGCGTGGACGAAAATGCAAATTATCTCAATCCCAACAGAGAAAAATCATCAGGGATGTTGGCAAGAATCCCCACACATCCACCAAAATGATTGTTGCTGATCTTGCCTCTTCTGGGGTTGAGGTCTTGAGGAAGACAGTAGTGAGGGCTCTTTATCGTGGAGGGCTCCTAGGTCATCGCCTAAGAAAAACCTCATTACTCCAAAAGTGGCATCTCAAAGCCAGACTGAACTTTGCCCATGCACATTTGAAAGTTAAAGATGAGTTTTAGAAGTCTGTCCTTTGGTCTGATGAGACTAAACTGGAGCTGTTTGGGCACATGGATGTTGCCTTTGTTTGGCGAAAGAAGGGCGAGGCCTACAACCCCAAAAATACAGTTCCCGCAATGAAACGTGGTGGTGGGACCATCATGTTATGGGGCTGTTTTGCTGCCTCAGGCACAGGGAGCCTTGTTCGGGTGCATGGGATCATGAAAAAGGAAGATTATGTTGATGTTTTGAGGGATAACATCAAGACATCTGCTCTTAGTCTAGGCTTAGGTGGCCACTGGTTCTTTCAGCATGATGATGACCCAAAGCACATGTCAAAAGTGGTCCAAAACTTCCTAAAGGACACAAATCAAGGTCCTCGAGTGGCCTGCGCAGAGCCCAGACCTCAGTCCCATTTGAGAATCTAGCTATGGTACATGCTGAAAACAAAAGTCCATGCCCGAAAACCATGCAATTTGGGCCAGCTGGAGCTCTTTGCCAAGGAGGAATGAGCCAAAATACCTACAGAGACATGTACCAACCTTGTAAAGGATTATCCAAAGAGGTTGATGTCAGTTGTGGCACAGAAAGGGTACACTATTGATTGTCGGGGCTAATAATTTTGACCATGTCATTTTTCTGTTTTCATGTTACAAGTCAGAGGATGAATAAAACATCAAACTTGGTGGCCATTCTGTCTTTTCTCTTTTGGAATCATATAATCTATACACATTCTTGGAAATTGTCATTTTCATGGATAAACAAAGGGTTATGTCTGATTTCACAAATGAGGCTAATAATTTTGACCTTAACTGTAAATGATGGCAGGCGCTGAACATGCAAACATGGACCACGAACTGCTATATGAGCTGCTTGTTTTTTGGATTCATGCATGGGTTAGGGTTCGAGCCTTCATATAGTTCCAGCGGTACAGTAAAGTGTCAATTCCCCTGAAGAGCGCATCCATTTTGAGCTAAAGTTTAGCTACCTGACTAAAACTGTAAATAATGCTGGTTAATTTGTTTGTATAGAAAAATGCCACTGTTTAAGGTATTGTTTAACGTACAAGGAATTTAATCAGGCTTTTACTCTCGGGGGGGGGGAGTGACTGCCATGAAGGAAGATATATATTAATATTACAGGGCTTGCTTGACAGGAAGATGATGAGTGGCGTCTACAATTAGACACCTTAACGATGTTTTGGAAATTGCAAAAGTAGAAAAGACTTTTTCAGTACATAAATTG
This sequence comes from Cephalocassis borneensis, assembly GCA_027564185.1. Classification (NCBI taxonomy): domain Eukaryota; kingdom Metazoa; phylum Chordata; class Actinopteri; order Siluriformes; family Ariidae; genus Cephalocassis; species Cephalocassis borneensis. The sequence continues at coordinate 33,856,890 of JAOPUC010000019.1, read as the reverse complement.
TACATGAACAATTACTCAAACAAACATCCACTTGGGGGGGGGGGGGTTGATTCCCGATTACTTGGGGTATCAGATCACGTGTTGCCATTCGGCA
>JAOPUC010000019.1:32655272-32665683 GCA_027564185.1 Cephalocassis borneensis | reverse complement strand
AACTGATGGTCTCAAACACATTAAGAGGTCAAGAAATTCAAGAAATGAACTCTTGACAAGGCACAGCTGTAAACTGAGAGCCGTTCCAGGTGACTGTCTTGTAAAGCTGAATGAGAAAATGCCAAGATGTGCAAAGCTGTCATCTAAGCAAAAGGTGTCTACTTTGAAGAATCTAAAATATAAAACATATTCTGGTTTAACACTTTTTTGTTTACCAAATAATTCCATATATATTTCTTCATAATGTCAATGACATTAGTATTAATCTACAATTCAGAAAAGTTTTAAAATAATGAAAAAACACTGAATTAGAGACGTTTCCAAACTTTTGACTGGTACTGTAGGTGTTCTCTTTGCTGTGGAGCAATTCACTTTAGGCATGATTAAAACCGCTTAGACAGAACAATGCAATGTTTAACAAAGGCAAAAGTAAACAATATGGTGGAGCTGACCCCGGGTATCGCCCATAATGCATTGCGATGAACAAGCAATGATGTAGTTATGGGTTAGGGTTATTACCTCCGTATGTACACATTTAAGCTCCTCAGACAAAAAAAAAATTGTTCCACAAGTCATTTCTTCTCTAATGCCTGGCTGTTTCCAGGTGGCACCAGTGTGTTGTGATGATTCCTGAGCACTCTAGTCCTCGCTTCCACTGAGTGGGTGCAATTCAGCTTGATACTATGGTCAATTTCAGTCTTTATCCTCCTGTTTGACCCAAATAATCCCAAGTTATTTTCAAAGTATTGCCATGTTTCATTATGCTCATCCAACACGTCTCACACATATTTTACCCTGTGCACCTTAGTGTCCACGCTAGTCAAAAAACTGACCATCAACTTTGACGCTAAATTACATTTATCCAGCTGAATGAGCATTTCCATGTTATCCAATAAGGAGCTGCTATTAATAGATGTGAGACTTGTGTTTTAAAAAAAATCTACACTATAGTCAAAGTAAAACGGTTGTGAACCCCTTGGAATTTTCTATATTTATGTCTAATACCCATATAAAACATGGTCATATCTTCATGTAAGTCACAATAATGAACAAAGACAGTCTCCGATAACTAAAGATGCACAGATTTTCAAAGAATGTTTGACCATACTGAATAAATCATTCAAACTGTGAAACTGAAGGTTGGAAAAAGTAAGTGAACCCTAAGCTAATGACTTTTTAAAAAAGCTCATTGCAGTCAGGATTTAGCACACCTAGGTTCCATTTAATGAAACGAGTTCAGAGATATGGCCTAGAATTACTTTGATTGATAAAAACCCCTGAAAAATTTGAGTTTGAACTTTTGACAAGAAGCATATCCAGATGGGAATCATGCCTCGCACAAAAGAGCTATCTGAAGACCTAAGATCAAGAATTGTTAACTTGCATCAGGCTGGAAAGGGTTACAAAGTCATCTCAAAGGTTTTACGTATTCATCAGTCTACTGTCAGGCAAGTTGTCTATAAATGGAGATGATTAGGTATTGTGGCTACTCTGACTAGAAGTGGGTGCACCACCAAGATGACCCCAAGAGCACAATGCAAAATCATTAATGAGTTAAAGAAGAACCCTAGAGTGATAGCGAAAGACTTGAAGATGTCATTAGAACTAGCTAACATCTCTGTTCATGATTCAACAAGACACAAAACATTGAACAAGAAAGGAGTCCATGGCAGGACACCAAGAAGGAAGCCATTGCTGTTAAAAAAGAACATTGCTGCATGCCTGAATTTTGCAAAAGAGCACTTGAACACTCCACAATGGTACTGGGAAAATGTTTTGTGGAGTGATGAAACCAAAGTTGAACTATTTGGGAGGAACAAGCAGAACTCCATTTGGTGTAAAAAGGGCAATGCATATCAACATCAAAACATCGTCCCTACAGTAAAGTCTGGTGGAGGGAACATCATGATTTGGGCCTGCTTTGCTGCATTCTCCAGGATAATGTGAGGGTGTCTGTCTGTCAACTGAAGCTCAGAAGAGGCTGGGTGATGCAACAGGATAATAACCCCAAACATCGCAGCAAATCCACAGCACAATGGTTTCAGAAGAACAAAATCCACCTTTTGGAATGGCCTAGTCAGAGCCCAGATCTCAATCCTATTGAGATGCTGTGGAATGACTTGAAGACAACCATACACATAAGACAACCCAAGAAGATGGAAGTGTTAAGGCAGTTCTGCAGGGAAGAATGGGCTAAAATTCCCCCTGCACAATGTGCAGGTCTGATCTGCAGTTACAGGAAGCGCCTGGTTGAGGTCATTGCTGCCAAAGGAGGGTCAACCAGTTATTAAATCCAAAGGTTCACTTACTTTTTCCACCACTACTGTGAATGTTGAATGCATTTGTATAATAAAGTCATGAAAAAGTAGATTTTTTTTTGTGTTATTGGTTTAAGCTCATTGTGTATATCAGTACCTGTGACTTGGATGATCAGATCATTTTTTATTACCAATTCATGCAGAAAACCAGATAATTCCAAAGGGTTCACATACTTTTTACTTTGACTGTAAGGAATGTTAAAGTTTTTAGAGGTGCGTGCACACCTTTGATAGCAAAAAGGCATTTTAAACATGGTATAGAGTATCCTGATGCTTTTTTTATGCTTGAAAATCCACAAAACAGGAAATAAGTAACCATCTGCTACTGAAGCAACAAAGTCAATGAAATGACGTTTAAACATTCTAGGCGTGGACACTTGAAAGTCACTAAATTTGCACTTATACAGTCAGAATGTTGTCGTAAAACTTTTTTTTCACAGAATGCTAAGCAGATTTTATTTTGTTTCTGTACAATAACTCCAATCCCAAACTCTATCTTCACATTTTTGGTGGATTTAATTGTTTTCGAGATCACCTTCACACCACCTGGAACCCTGTGGAGTGTTTCTAAATTACTAGACTCAAGGCAAGCACAAGAAGCATCACATTACAGACAGCCTTAGAACAAATATTTTGACTCGGTTTATGTTATTCTTCACATATAATTTAATATTGCTTCACTATGTCATAATATTGCTCATGAGATTCAAGCATGGTGTTCTTTGATAAGTTTATGTACCCTGTTTTAAACATAGCACCCACATTTATTCAAGAGGATGATGCATGTTCTGACAATATTATAATACTAAAGTTATATGTAACTTTTAGTATGCTGGATATTTTGGACCATTTCAAACAGCAAGTTTACTAATGAATGAAACCGCTGTGTTAGTGCTCCACTTTCCTCTGTCTGGTTGTGGTCCCTCCATCCTCTGTGGTGTTCTCCAGTGTCCTATAACAAGTAATGTAATTCAATTAATGTTTAGAAAACACATACATGCTTATTTCACCCATCCTAACCATCAGGAGTACTGAGATTGACCACCTTATTGTGCACATGTCGGGACCTTCAACAAATTCACGACGACCATATGATGAAGTATTCAATATAAATATTGTTGTCATACAGCTAGTGTTACCTTTCTTCTTCTTACCTTGTACATACGTTGGAATTTGTGCACCTTAGAGATACCCATCTAACAACTTTTGAGGATGGCACTACAGGTAACCTGTCAACCAAATTTGCCATTCAACTCCCATCATCTCTCTTCAATTTGTTCACAGCTGCACTGAGTGCATTTTAGATATTTCATGGACATTTGGAGCTCCATGGCTACTAGTTTGAGTTTGGTAGGCTCACTGGTTTGGTAGCCTTGATATGTATGTACCTGGCAAGGACGCTAGGATTGTATACAGTAGTTAAGGAAATTTCAGAAACGGGTGTCACTAAAACCCAAATTATCCATCTCAGTGAAAGAGGCACAAGGTATTTCTTCTGAAAGGGGTCCATGAGGGAGCAGTGGCCCATAGATAAGAGACACCTCCCTCACTGGTTGGGGAGGTAGTGTGGTGCCACAGAGATACAGAAGGTAAGTCCTGCGTGTGAGTAAGAACATATCAACCAGATGGACCAGGGGGACTATCTAGCCATCGGTATTGGAGTCGAGTCACTAAACCTCGAGTGTGAGTCCAGGCTTGAGTCCCCAGTGTTCAAGTCCAAGTCATTAAAGAAAATTTAGAGTCGAGTCCGACACAAGTCCCACTATCAACAGGGCAAATAACATGAGAGAGGGTTAACACTAGCTAGTTCATCGGTCAGCAAGCAAGCCCCGCTATCAACAGGGCAATGAACATAGCGTCTCACTTCCTTCTCTGGGTAACCAAATGATGATTGAAGTTTGAGGTTGTCCCCATCAACTCCTCTATAGTTCTTCTACATACGGAACACATAGCAGTGCATTTTTTCCCACGGCACAAGAAGTCTGTATAAGCAAAGCGCACAATCCTAGGGGCGTTCTCTCCAGGCATTTTAGCGCCATTAACATTAGTTTGTCCCTGAACATGACGTATGAACAGGTGAATGTGCATTCTCTTGCATTAAATTAGTATAAAAATTAATGTAGATATAAATAGCTTGTGCCAAATTATTACGGCATGTTATAAAAAATAAATAAATAAATAAATAAAAAACCTCAGAGTCCTCGTCTCCAACTTACGAGTTCAAATGCAGTTAATGCATGAGTCCAAGACCAAGTCCGAGTCATCAGTGCTCAAGTCCAAGTCAAGTCAAGTCATGAATTGGACTCGAGTGCGACAAGCCTGCTCTCGCAGTTACCAGAGGAGCAGCCCCCTACTGTAACCCTAGCTCTATAATAGGTGCAAGATTGAGGGCTATAGAAATGGAAATCGGCGCCACCTGATGTGCATCTGGTTACTACTTGGATGTGAGACTGCCTGGGAAGACCAGATCTTGGCATGGGAGGGACTTTGACTTGATTTACTTGTAAATAGTTTTGATTCCTACATAATGAGTGCATTATACATACAATTTCTTTATTCAGTAACCAATCCATCATCATGTCACTCCATTAGACAGCAAACTAGCAGCCTTTCCCAGCTCAATTTCTTGCCGTCCTCATCAATGCATCCAGAATGACACGTTTAAAAGCTTAAAATGCGACACCAAGATGGTGGCACTTACGCTGATCTGTAGATCACTGACAAATGGATGATTTTTTTTCTTTTCATGACTATGAATCCAAAATACAATGTTGGTGAAAATTTAATCGACTTTGCCAGCTGTCATTTAGGCTGCACAGATGCAGCAACAGTCCGTCCCTCAATAACCTCTCCTTCCCCCCCTCTCTCGAAGTTAAGACAAAACGCCATGTTTTGAGAAATGGTACAACCTCCAGAAGACTTTCCCGGGTCAGAAAACTTAAACCTTTACCTCTGACTGTTACAAAGCACCACACTGGAGACGGCGTTCATAAAATGTGAAATAAATGTCTGCTCATAGGAACGGTACAGAATCCAACATACAAGTTCTTATAGCATATATATATTTTTTAAAGATATTTTTTGGGGCTTTTTTCACCTTTATTGGATAGGACAGTGTAGAGACAGGAAATGAGCAGGGGAGAGATGGGGAGGGATTGGGAAATGACCTCGGGTTGGATGGGGAGGGATCGGGAAATGACCTCGGCTTGGAATCGAACCCGGGTCCCCGGATTTATGGTATGGCGCCTAAGGTTAGGTGCTTTGCTCAAGCAGCTATTCCTGCTGGTCCAGGGAGTCAAACCGGCAACCTTTTAGTCCCAAAGGTGCTTCTCCAACATTTAGGCCATGGCTTCTCCATAACTGATAGATAAATATTAACTTCATTAAAAAAGAAATTAGCGTCACTATCAATCAAACTCGACTGCTCTAAGCAAAAACGTTCCAAACGGAGTCAGCATGCTCTTTCGACTCTTTGCTAACACATTCCACCCACATACACGCATTAACTGAATTCAAGTTCCACCATAACTCTCTTATATTCCATCATATACAAAGATAATGAATTTTTCACTTCTTTAGCCTGGTTCACATCACTGTAATTACACACGTAGCATATTCATATTCAGCACACCTCCACGAATCCCCATCACTTATAAATGTACATAAAGCAGTGCTGACCCTGTGACTGCTGCTTTCACTGCATTGAATTACGTTACAAGGTGGTGCGAAAGCTTCAGCTGGACATCGACTTTATTGCCAAGTCTGCATGTTATGCATGGCTGTACTAGGGAAGGAGCGTGATCTCATTATACGTGCCGAATACGACCTCGCTTGAGGTCCAGAACTGTAATCACATACATAAGGATTGTCTCATTATGTGGGTGGTCAGCCTTGAGCGAGAGTTCAGCAAGTTGAAAGTCAAAACGTTTGTTACGTTTACTCGTTTCGAGGGAGGTCCAAGGACAGTTCATGCTGCCCGTTATCGCTGTATTTCTCTTTACTGTTTTCTTCCAGAACTCAAGTTTGAGGGATTTGTTTGTGCTTGCTCGACTGTGTGTAGGTCACATGCATGCATTTAGAGTTTTATGAAAATAAGCAAGGGTTCTTTTACTGCCTCTTTGAGTCATTTTGCTCCAGTGTTCCAGGAACAATAGATTGTGACGTCCTCCTTTACTGGCTGGCGCAAGTGGTGGGGGTGTGGGCTCGGCACTGTTGAGGGGAATCAAATAGATGTTAAACAGCCTGAAACTAATGCTTTCTTCTTCACTGCTACGATCCAAGCAAGGTGACTCTTTGTCTCTCCCTTCAGCATCTCTTCTTCCTCTCGTTCCATCTCTGACTCAAGGCCAGCGTGTCAGTTCTCAGCGCTTTCGGTTTCTGTTGTTCCCATCTGCAGCTTCAACTTCCTATTTATCTGACAAGCAGCTGCCAGATTCAGCGAGGTGAAAAGCGAGCAGATTTTGGCTCAGCACACCGTGTGCTCCAAATCTTTTCTGAGGCAAAGCAGTGACCTGGGGGTTCGGGCTGGCGGCTTGATACGATTTGTGCATTTAAAAAAAGGAAAAAAGCGAAAAAAAGATGTACTGTATTGCACCATTTACATTATTAGTAAACACGGATGATAAATATTGCTGACTGAAAGCACTACATAATGTGGAAACTCTCAAGAATCACTGGATGTGCACTGCTCACTTCAGTGGTATTGATTATATACTGTAGATAGATGCACTGATCAGCCATAATATTAAAACCACTGACAGGTGGTTAAGGGGTGGGATACATAAGTTAGCAAGAGAACAGTCGGTTCTTGAAGTTGATGTGTTGGAAGCAGGAAAAATGGGCAAGCGTAAGGATCTGAGTGACTTACTTTGACAAGCGCCAAATTGCGATGGCGAGATGACTTGTTCTGAGCATCATCTCCAAAATGGCACATCGTGTAGGGTGTTCCCGGTGTGCAGTGGTTAGTACCGAACAAAAGTGGTCCAAGGATCCAAAGGATGACTGGAGAACCGGTGACAGGGTCATGGGTGTTGAAAGGTCATTGATTCGTATGGGGCATGAAGGTTCGCCCATATGGTCCAATCCAGAAGAACTACTGTAGCGCAAACTGATGAAAAGGTTAATGCTGACACCTTTCTGTTTTGGCCAGCATTAACATTTTTCAGCAGTTTGTGCTGCAGTTGTTCTTCTGGATTGGACCATATAGGCTGGCCTTCGTGCTCCAATGAGCCTTCAATACTCATGACCCTGTCACTGGTTTACTAGTTGTCCTTTGGACCACTTTTGCTCGGTACTAACCACTGCATACCGGGAACACCCCACAAGATGTGCCATTTTGGAGATGATTAGACCCAGTCATCCCGCCATCACAATTTGGCCCTTGTCAAAGTCACTCAGATCCTTACGCTTGCCCATTTTTCCTGCTTCCAACATGTCAACTTCAAGAACTGACTTGTTCTCTTTCTTGCTGCCTAATATATCCCACTCCATAATAGCGATCCAAGGATCCAAAGGACAACTGGTGAACCAGCGATAGGGTCATGGGTGTCGAAAGGTCATTGATTCGTATGGGGCATGAAGGCTCGCCCATATGGTCCAATCCAGAAGAACTACTGTAGCGCAAACTGACAAAAAGTTTAACGCTGACACCTTTCTGTTTTGGCCAGCATTAACTTTTTCAGCACTTTGTGCTGTAGTTGTTCTTCTGGATTGGACCATATAGGCTAGCCTTCGTGCTCCCATGAGCCTTCAATACTCTTACCATGTTGCTGGTTTACTAGTTGTCCTTTGGACCACTTTTGTTTGGTACTAACCACTGCATACTGGGAACACCCCAAAAGATGTGCCATTTTGGAGATGATGCTCAGACCCAGTCATCCCGTCGTCGCAATTTGGCCCTTGTCAAAGTCGCGCAGATCCTTACGCTTGCCCATTTTTCCTGCTTCCAACACGTCAACTTCAAGAACTGACTTGTTCTCGTTCTTGCTGCCTAATATATCCAACCCCATAATAGCGATCCAAGGATCCAAAGGACAACCGGTGAACCAGCGACAGGGTCATGGGTATCGAAAGGTCATTGATTCGCATGGGGCACGAAGGCTAGATGTTGAACAACAATAGATTGTGATGTTCATTTCCAATACTGATGCTGAAATCTTGAGTATCAGCTGATACCAAAACCCATCGGATATTTTGTTCTCGAAAAACTACTAGGCTTTAAAACGTTTATTTATTTTTACTGACGCACGTACAGTGAAGTACCCGTATATGAAACCTCACTTTATAATAATTATCTGTACCTTTGACAGTGAATGGTATTTCTTTTCCCGAAACATGCTAGTTTACTTGCTGGGATTATTTTCGTCATCCCAGCTCATAACCATGTCCTAAAAAACCCCAAAACAACAACAACAAAAATAAGTACAAAATATCATATCATCTGGTGTGCTTGAAGGAATTCAGTTCTCTGAGGTGGGTGCATGGATGTAACCCTGTCTTACTGGTGAAAAATACCAACTGACAACCGTGTCTGAGAGAACTGCTACAAGTAAACACCCACAGAGGGACGTCTGCTAAGCCCAGAGTTCTTAAATGGCAAAGGTGGGAGATGAGGTTATTGAAACCATTTCTTCAGCTGATTCCAAGCTGCTTTTCATGCTCGCAAACTTCAGGAGTTGTAGGCGGTTCGAGTTTTCGTTGTTAGTCTGCTTCTTTGGGCTTGGTGTCTGTACGAACGAGTGTGGAAAGAGATTGCTGTAATCCCCATGTGTAATCAGAGAAGTACACAGACACAACAGAGTAGGTGAGGATAAGGACTGTGCACAGAAAACTCGGCTCATCCTGAGGGGGCTGAACGAAAGAGGAGACGACTTGAGTTTTCACATGCATAGATAACACACTCTGACCTTCTGGATAGTGTGTTTTTATAGGTTTTGTTCAGTTTTGTTTCTTTTCTGATGGTTTGCTAATGTACGGGTTGGTAAAATCCCTGCTGACTTTGAGAAATAAATCTACACCTTCAAAACCAGAGGTGTACGCAAAGGCGGCACTTTCGCTATATTCCGTGTCGAAGACGCATGGCGTAATATTTGCATCGTCCAAACTGTCCTCATTCGTCTTCTTGTTATCAAGTAAACCAAGACAAATTGTTGTCGGAGCACCGCCATGATGAGACCCTGTCCCTCGTTGAATGCCTTCATCCATCAACTCTCCACAGCAGAAGATGCAAGCTTTCGAGGATGTTCTCCTGCCAGGCTGCGATTTCAAAACCTTTCTGCTCGACTTCAGAAAAAGGACGGACCCGAGGGTCCAAGCGTGTTTTAGACTCTCTCAAGGAGGTTCAACAGATCTGATCATTTATCATACATCATTCAGAGGCAACATATGTGGATTTACACTCGCGAATAAAACCTGGGCTTTGTTTTACTTATTAAATACGGTTCAATATCTCCTCAAGCGGCTTGAGTTTTCCTTTCGAGAAAACTCTCACACTTGCCTTTCAGACTCTCATTTCTCACATGTAGTGCATGCATTTTATTTTTTTCCCCACGTGATCCATTTACTTCATAATTCAGTTATTTCCAAGTGATTCTTTCATATGATTCGCGGTTCATGTCTCCCCCCCCCGATTAATTTTCCTACGATAATTTTCCCGCTTGCAATTTCTTCCCCCCTCCCAGTTTATTTACCACATGTAACATGTTTTTATTCACTTATTTTCAGACGGAAATAATTTCTCACACGTTTACTTTCACGTGCGATTCTTTGACGCACGATTCGTTTACCATCATGTGATTTTCCACAGAATGTATCTATCTATCTCAGACTAGGACATTTTCTTATCTTTTATATTTAGTATTATAAATTGAACAATTAGTATTTAGGATTTTTAACATTAGCAGAGTATGTACGGTATATTTAGCTTTTATATCAGGTGAAGAGCTAGCCTGGCAAGCCAGACTAAATGTGAATATTTAGTCTGGCCTCGATCCGTAGACATTTCCGACAGGGGTGGGTAGGAACAACCCGCTGTCTTTCAAACTGTCTCTGTGCGTATAGGCCAACGCTCTGACCAATCAGCGCAACAGTGACTG
>JAOPUC010000019.1:32198228-32208841 GCA_027564185.1 Cephalocassis borneensis | reverse complement strand
CATTCTACCAATACTTACATGTCATGCCGAACTACTTGAAACTTAACACGGAACTAACCGAGTGCCACCCAAAATACATGTCACCATGGGGAGCGGATGAAAGACAGAAAATGGACGCAAGGATTTCTAAATATTTTTACGTAATTATTACTGAGAAATATTTTGCACCATAGGTCTAAAATCACGTAAATGTAATTTTAGACCTACAATGCTAAATTTGGCTGTATTTTAGACTTTTTAAGGCCTTAAATTGAAGTTACGAAATTTTAGACTTTTTAAGACTCCGCAGACACCCTGAGTAAAGACAACAAACACAGCCTAAGGAATGCAAAGTAATTTAACTGTTCCAAGTATTTAAAAAGATCAAGGTATAAAACCAAAAGAAATTAGTAGATAAGAAAAGATAATTTGTCTAATTGACAAACCAATGCATCAGAACAGAAGCTTTCGATAAACTTTCTTCCCCCATAACATCAACCTAAATCAGATGCTCGGTCTAAACGTGGTCACATACCACATCATACTGTTGTGTTAACCATCCAAGAGACACTGTAAATGTATTATTATAATAATTAATAAGTCACACCACCAGTGAAAATAGACAAGAGCTTCCAACTAGGGAGATGAGCATCAAAAACAACAGCATGAAACACAAAGCCACAGCAGAAACAAATACAAGAACAACATGAAAGATGATCCCGCACATAACATTAAGAAACTGTTGAACACAATATGTCGACAAACATCGAGATATAAAGAAACAAAAGCTAAATTATCATGAAAATTCACACAAGCTTATATAAAAGGTCACTCTGAGACAGGTAAGCGCAGCATAGGAAAATCTGTTCAGGATGGAGATTGGGTTTATTGGCGATGGAGGAACTGAGAACAATAAATCCAGACTGATGTACAATATACACATGAAGCTATTTTTTGTTGGCTGGCAGATCTTCTGAACAAGCTTAAGCAAATGGGCAATATTTTTCTAATTTTTTAAATATTAAAACAATTAATTGTGAGCCAAGAGCTTGTAAACAGGGTTGCAAACTCATGCTGATCACCGAATATGAATGAATTATAAATAAAAGCTAGCATTCTGTACTTTAGCTTTGCAATACTGTTAAGACTTTGTGGCATCAGTAATTCACACTAATGTCTGATTAATGCTTTGTACAAGAGTTTGATCATTAACCAGCAGGCTGGTTTATTGGTTGTCATTCTTTTTCCAGCCACAAGGTGGAGGTGTCAAACCAACAGTCAGGTTGTGTATGTATAATATGAACACAAATACACATTTACCATTTTAAATTTGCAGCATACAGAATGCAAAATATAAAAAAAAAAAAATCACAGATGTAGATCTTGTACAAAGAGTGGTTTAATAAACAAAACCGGATAAAGCTTACAGAACATCTGACTGATGACCGCTTGCAGGTGTGTTTATTGACTGCTGAACAAGTTTTACCATACAGAGACCTTGTTCATCAAGGCCACGGTTTATCCTTCTTACAGTAATCCTTTTAAGCTATATGGCTTCACTTCTCTACTAGAAAAAAAGAACAGTTAAAAACGTACATGTATATACACAAATACATATTTACACGTCTTTATGTACTTTTAAAATATATTTTAGCAGGTGATGGATAGCATGGTATGACGACATCTCTCTAATAAGATCTTTAAATGAAATTCACAAGATCAATGTCCTCGAATGTAACCAAGAGCACAAAATGTGTCATGGAAGCAGCGAAAAATGGTCAAAACTGTTTTCAAAATTACCCACGAGATTAGTTTCGCAAACATGCAAAAATCTTTTTTGGGGGGTGGGGCAAAGTTGGACAAACGTAAAGGATGTCATGACCACTGTAGGGGGAAAAAAAAATTACGACATGACTTCATTATCAGTAGATTTCTCAGTGTCCCTTGAGGTCTCCGATCTGTCTTTTTTCTCCTCTTTTCTGTCTTTGCTTCTGCTCCTCTGTCTCCTGTCCCGGTCCTTCTCTCTGTCCTTCTCCCTCTCTCTGTCTCGGTCCCGCTCTCGGTCCCGCTCTCTTCTGTCTCTTTCTCTTCCACGGTCCCGTTCACGGCTCCTTGAGCGTTCTCGTCTTTTGTCTCTACTCTCTCTATCTCTGTCACGGTCTCTATCCCTTTCTCTGTTCTTTCCTCTGTCCCGGTCATGGTCTTTTCTGTCCGATTCTCTCTCCCTGCCACGATCTCTATCCCGTTCCCGATCCCTTCTCTTGTCCCCATCTCCTTCTCTGTGCCGATCGGTGTCTCTACCTCTACTGCGGTCCCTCTCCCGGCTACGCTCTCTCTCCCTGTCCCTACTACGCTCTCTCTCCCGGTCCCTGTCCCTACTACGCTCTCTCTCCCGGTCCCTGTCCCTGCTACGCTCTCTCTCCCGGTCCCTGTCCCTGCTACGCTCTCTCTCCCGGTCCCTGTCCCTGCTACGCTCTCTGTCCCTGTCACGCTCTCTGTCCCTGTCCCTGCTACGCTCTCTGTCCCTGTCCCTCTCCCTGCTACGCTCTCTGTCCCTGTCCCTCTCCCTGCTACGCTCCCTGTCCCTGTCCCTCTCCCTGCTACGCTCTCTGTCCCTGTCCCTCTCCCGGTTACGCTCTCCCTCCCGGTCCCGGTTACGCTCTCCCTCCCGGTCCCTGCTACGCTCTCCCTCCCGGTCCCTGCTACGCTCTCCCTCCCGGTCCCTGCTACGCTCTCCCTCCCGGTCCCTGCTGCGCTCTCCCTCCCGGTCCCTGCTACGCTCTCCCTCCCGGTCCCGGTCTCTGCTACGCTCTCCCTCCCGGTCTCTGCTACGCTCTCTCTCCCGGTCCCGGCTATGCTCTCTCTCCCGGTCCCGGTCTCTGCTACGCTCTCTCTCCCGGTCCCTCTCCCTGCTGCGATCCCGATCCTTGTCTCTACTGTGGTCTCTCTCTCGATCTCTATCCCCATCTCTGCTATGGTCTCTCTCCCTATCTCTACTATGGTCTCTATCCTTATCTCTATCGCGGTCTCTATCCCTATCTCTATCGCGGTCTCTATCCCTACCACGTTCCCATTCACGGTCTCTGGTCCAGCCCCATGATCGGCTTCCATGCAGCCCATCCCTGTCTCTATCTCTCCTTCTGTCTTCAGGCACATCTCGTTGCCTTTCTTCTCCATCTCGATCACGGGGGCCACTGTCAAAGCGACTTGACCGGTCCTGAGTTTCAGAACCATCTCGAGTTGAGCTGCTGCGTCTTCTCATTTCAGGGGAGGGTCTTCTCCAGTGGTCATCACGATGGGATTCTGGGCTATGCCCACCCATGCGGCCTGGTACCGGGATGGGACCTTCAGAAGGAGTAGGTAACAGAGGCCCCCTTACAGGTCTTATGTCGTTTAGATGTTCATTGAGCTGGTAGCGTGATGTCTGACCTCCAGCATCATTATCAGAGTAGTGTCCTGGCAGGGGAGCTCTTGGCCCTCCAAAATGCTGAGGGGTAGGACCCCTGTGTCTTTCCAAGTCTTGGGATGATCCTGCTCCTCTCGGTTCTTCAAAGGATACCCTATCCTGCGGTGAACCACGAAATTGGTTTGGAGGAGGAGGAAATCGATGTCCTGGAATATCTCCTGCAGAACTAGGTGGGCCTCTTCGTCCATCAAAGTGGTTTGGTGGAGGTCCCCTAAACGGAGGCCCATGTAAGGGTCCCTGATTGTCTCTATAATTGTGTGATGCCGTTTTTCCCTGGGGTTGCTCAATCCCTGGCTGATAACTTCCACCATCATTGTCAGCAGGTCCTCTTGGGATCTTAGGCAGTGGTCCAGGTTCCCCAATGTTGTGAGGAGGGCCTCTTGGCCCAGGGAAGTGAGATGGTGGCAGTGCCCTGCTGTCAAAATGACCAGGGGGAGGGCCTCCAAATGGTGGTGGTGGGCCTCGGGGTCCAGGGAAGCTGAAAGGTGGAGGAGGCCCGTTGAATCTTTGTCCATCAAAAGGAGGGGGTGGTGGACCAGGTGGAGGAGGACCAGGAAGTGGGCCTCGTGATCCTATATGATGTGGGGGCATGTTGTTATTAAATATTTGAGGTGGAGGTCCTCTTTGACCTATTGGTGGGACTGAAGGTGGTGGTCCTCTGGGTGTAACTATTGGAGGAGGAGGAGGAGGTGGTGGTCCTCTTGAAGCATCAAACTGTGGACTGTTTCCCCACTGATTTTGGTAAGGTGCATATGGGCCAGGTGGTGGATATTGTGACGGGTCATTTTCCCCATGAGGTGGAGGTGGGCCTTGTATTGGTGGAGGCATTTGCATTGGAGGTGGTCCAGAAATAGGAGGTGGCCCTGACATCGGCAGTGGAATATGCATGGGGGGTGGAACAGTCATTGGTAATGGACCAAGTGCAGGTGGAGGCCCAACTGGCGGGTGGAAAGGCACTGGAGGTGGAATGTCTGAAGGACCTCGATAATCGGTTTGTGAGTTTGGCCCAGTCATGTGCGGCATATGAGAGCTATGTGAATCCATATAAGATGAACTCACTTGGGTCACATCTTGTGGTCTCCCCATAGAAGTAATTGGTGTACTGATTGTTGTGATGTTGTAATACGTCGTCATAGAAGATGCAGACTCTCCAACAGAAGAGATTGGCTCTTTTTTTAAAATAGTTGCAGAATTAGGCCAAATTTCTTCAAAACTCTTATTTTCTGATTCAAATGGAACATCATTTTCTTTGGGACTTTCTTTAGGTTCTGTGTCCAGGTAACTTTCTACGAGATCAGGGTCTATTTTTTCCCCTAAAAGTGGAATTTCTGTGCTATCCGCATCCAAGAAAGGCACCTCTTCACTGTTTGATTCCTCTTCTGGCTTGGATGACTCGACTTGGGAATCAGTTGGATTCAATTTTTGCGCGTCAACATTAGCATCATCTTGTGATGGTGACGCATCTGTGGTTGCACAAGGTTCTGTTGGTTCTACATTCAAAGCATCTTGTAATGGAGTGTCTAAGACTTTAGGCTGTTGTGATGTTAATGTGTCTAGTATTGCAGCAATGTCAAGGGGAGGTTTATCTGTTATTGTAGTAGAAGTAGCTATATCAGTATTATCATCAGTATTACTCAAAGTAGTAGTAACAGCAGACGCATTACTCAAAGTAGTAGTAATAGAAGATGTAACAGCAGGAGCCTCTTCCTTCTCTATAGAATCATCTGAGCTTAGCCTCTGACTGGCATTCATCTGTCTAGGGTCCCTACTTTGCCTGGGATCCCGTCTCTGATTAATAACTGGGGTAGTGGCTGTGCTTTTTGCAACCAACTGCTCGACCTTTTTACCAAGTTGAAGCAACTGAGTGTTGGCTAAGAGAGATTTAGCGTCAGGCGTTTGCTGGTCCTGTTCCTCTAGGTGCTTCTTGGAACTTGGATCACCCTTCACCTCCTCAAAAATGGAGTCGTCTTCAGGGTCATACGCAACATCATCTACCATACCAGTTCTGACCTCCGTTTGTGTTATGCTTTTAGAGACCACAGTATCATCAGGCTTTTCTTTACCATATGCAACACTGGGATCATATTCTTCTTCTGGGTCATATGGCCTATCATCCTCTTGTTCATCTACATTTTGACCTTTTGCAATGCCAAACTGCTCAACTATCGGATCCAGCAGAGGAACAGAAACATCAGTTGAACTTCGATCTGTAGGGGACTGAGAAGCTTCAGAATCCTTCTTCTTACCAAACAACGTTTTTAGGATGGTCTGAAGAGGAGTGGCAGATGCGGCAGGAACCGCTGGAGTGGCCGTACTTGATGGGGAATTACCGCCTGCACTTGTGGTGACACCAGGTGCCTTGACAGACGACAAGATGGAAAACACTGATGATGCAGCAGCAAGTGGACCAACTGATGACTCGGAACTGCTGAGAGGGGGTGGAGTTCCAGGCGGAGTCGTGCTTACGGGCTCCTGACTGATTCGCGTGGCTTTATCAGTTTTGTTAACAACGATTGGTTTTGGGAGGCCCGTCTCATCATCTCGCTGTGTTTTAGAACGTTTTTCCTCACTTTCCAGAGGGGCTCCAGCACGTTTCTTGTCTTTCTGACAAATTAACAGCCCAAGCAGGAGATTCGGACGAGCTGGCTCGAGACCTATCAAAACAATAAAATAACTTGTTAAAAAGAAATTATGCCTACTGATGATAGCAAAAAAAAAAAAAAAAACTTGTAGGTACTGGTCAAACGTGCTAAACTTCTGTACATACCTCATGAAAAGAGAGTTTGTTCCATGTCATTTATAAAAAAGGTCTCATTGGAGATGTGATTATTGGAGAAATTAATGTACAGACACATGATCAAAAGTTTAGTCATCATAATTTAGCATATCAGGGTGATTTTGTTCCCTTGATATAGTCAGACACTGGTAGTAATAACGTGAAATTATCAATGTAATTTCAAACCAGTCAGTCAATCTAGAAGCGCACACAGACGTTATCAATATATCTGGTGAAACCTAGTACAATTTCTCCTCTCTTGCTCCACATATATACTTTGGCAAAGCCAAATCATACTACCATTGAAGGTAGGTCATTATGCTTGCGTGTTATCACAGTGCAACAGTTGTCCATTGTGCTACAACAAGCACATCTAAAACTGAAGAGATGGATAAATAGTCCAATAGGCAGAACAGGAAAAATTTGATTATTCAAGTTGGTCCCACTCGCAGTAGTGTTTCAGGTGGGTTATGTTGCTCTCCAACACCTGGGTCCAGATGAATTACCATAGTCACCATGGTGTTTCAGATGCATCCAGCAGCGATTCCATCAGTGTTTAAACATCTGATAACCAAAAACGGTACATCAAGTTTGTTTTCTACAACCATTTGCATGTCGTAACGGCACTAAAATCTCAAGCTCTTCTCCAACTCACCATGAATAAATTATTACAAAGCATGATGCAGCTAAAAAACAAGGCTGAGACAAATATCTAGGGTTGCACCAAAATCTGGATGCATAATTTGCTTTATTAGAAAACACACAAATGACATGATACAGATTACATGAAGGGGAAAAAAAACAAACAACCCATGAAGAAACAATCATATACACACCCTCCAAAAAAACAAACTTTTTTTTTTTTGCAGAGACCACTGACACGGAACAAGCCCTCTCTTCATGCACAAGACTGGCACCATTAAAAGGGACATACTTACCTGAGGATTCCACCACACCTGCATTCTTAATAAATACTTTGAGTGCTAATGTGCACTGTGAACAGTTTTTATCTTCTTGCACAAGCTTACCTGGTCCATCGAAAGGTAAGAGTTTAGCAGGCAGAGGGTCCTTGGAGCTCAGTGGAATGAGGTAAAGGTCTTTGATTCGTTTGTTGCTGTTGGCCACTACACCAAACCGCTTGCGGCTGCTGAAATAAGAAAACAGGGAGACGTACGCAACTTCCTCCTCTTCGGTTGCTGGATGGAAACGAATAAGACAAAGCTCCTGAAAAGCAACATGAGACACAAATGAATGCAGTTAGTTTAACTTCAGTCTCCATCTCTTACGCTATTTTACTTAAGTATAATTATCGCTTACTTTTGACAATGAAGTCTTCAATTTACCCACATAGTCCCAAACTGTGTGGGGTGATATTCTACCACCAACGTGAATGGTATCAGGCAAGTCCTGAAAGCAAGGGAAAATACTGACTTTAGCATGTCGTTTACAATAATTACTGACGAACATTCATCAAAAAGCCCAAGGAACAAACCTCCTTGAGATGCTCAAAGGATCCCGAAACCAGGTAGGCCTTCGTGACAAACTTGGCAACAGAGTGCATGTTGACAAATCCTTTCCACATAATCTCCTGTCCTGACAGGAACAGAGCAGTCTCTCCTTCAGGAGGGGGCTCGGTCACACTGCAGAAAAACAATATTAAAATTAGTTTCATCTCTTCAGTGACCAATCAAGTCTCAGTAACTTCCAAATACTCCACAATTTATACAGGGAGTGGGGGGTGGGGTGAACATAACCGCTACACACTAAAGCCTCGGTCACAACCGGCCGTACGTGCTCCTACGGCCGGTCTACGTGCAAAAAACGCACGGAGGGCACACGTGTGACGTGCTGATTTTCAAGCCATAGACTGGCCGCAGAGGTTCTTTGTCATGTCAAACAAACTACGGGTGCTTAGGTTTTTTTCAGGTTGCAACTTGCAGCCAACGTGCATCTTTCTCAATGAACAACAACAACAAAAACAAAGCAGCGATTTGGGAAATGCCAAAAATCGCACGGCCAAAAAAAAAAAAAAAAAAAAAAAATCGTACAGCTGGTTGTGACCTAGGCTTTAAATCGAGGTCACGGTGACCAAAAAGGTTTAGCATATAAGCAGGACTCCTGTGCTGGATCACCTTTATGAACTCGCTGAAGGAGATGCACATGTCTCCGTTGGTGTCGGCCTCCTGGATGGTCCTGTCTGCGATGCTGCCCAGCTGCTCATCAGAAATATTCACACCCACCATCATTCGTAGCACCTGAACACACGTACACAAGCATGAAAGAGATACACTGATCAGGGTTCCCCCTGGGTTCTGAAAAATATTCTTCACCTTCTTCCTTAAAAAATCAAGTCAAAGAAGCATTCTCCACTTTTTCACTTCACTTAGTCTGTATTTTTTTTTTTAATTATTAGTTACAGACTTATCAAAGTGGACTTAATACAGGTTTATACCAACCAAACTGGCACAATTCAAATATCTGTACAGGCCTCTCCGTTGCATATAAAACTTGGGCTCCACTCCAGCCTCTAATAAGAAAGACTTGACTTTGGGTGCCCTGTGCATCATCAAGCTAAAATAGATCTCTTTAGTTTGTGCTTACTGAAGGTTTATTTTAGCATGGAATTATTGAAAAAGAGGTATTAGGACTCCCTTCAGCCTTTAACACAAAAATTGATTTACAAATTAACAGAGTTGAGAAGAATCTTGGAACAACCAACAATGACGGAATTCGAATTTCTTGTCAAGTTACAAACAGAACACTGAATGACACTGCGTTTTCCATCATACATTCACTATGAAGACTCAACACGCCACACACCCCAAAACATAGCTCCCTCCATTTGCTTGGTGGCTGACAGCACTTTCATTTTGGCATTTTTTTTTTAAAAATCCAACACCTGTATTACAAACACTGATGTGCTCAGGGACAGTAAGCCCCTCCGAGTGTGCCTCCCCAGTCTCATTTTCAGCCTTTAAAATCATCTTCAGTGCTTGAAGAAGCCTGGCCAAAAACTTGACCAGCTTAGACTGCGCCATTGTTTGGTTCACGCAGAGATAATTACACCACCACAGCAGGCTGATTAAGGCGCACTGTGATTGGTCTAAAGCTTCGCACCCATTAGGTCATTACGTGCAAGTCGATTTTTATTGGTCACAAGCACGTGCTCATTGTTTACACTCTGGCTTCCCACATCCTTTTCACTGGGGTTGGAGTTCTGCAAACAGAGGGATTTCTATAAAGATGACAAATACATTTCTCACTGTGACGACTGTTAGTAATTTTCTCTTCGTCAGTGACAAATGTGATGAGTGCCAGCGGGAACCCTGACTGATGAGTCTTGCCGTGCGGCCAGGTTCATCTCTGTTTAATGCATTACCGTATTACTGAATTAAAAAAAAAAAATCTACATACTTTCAAAAATGTTTATCATCTTGTCCAACATTTAGAACAAGTTACAATTTATTATTATTTTATACTCCAGTGCCACGGAATTCTCAGCTTGGTTTGATCAGAAGGTTGATTAATTATCTATAACAGCAGCTCTGATAGTAGTGGCGGAGTTAACAGCGTTTTCCGAAATGGTAAACCTTGACAAGCTTTTTCCCCCCCTCCATCCCATGACAAACCAGGTGTTTTGTCTTACTAACTATAAGAGAATAAAAAAAAGAAAAAAAAAAAAAAGAGGCTGGTCAGGAAATGACTGTTTACAGGTGGCACAATGTACTGTAAGTGATGAGAACTGACATTAAAATGTAATTTGGCTATAGTACATGACGAATAAAACACTTTGGGACATGCTGTTATGGGAAAATGCAGTCTACTTCGGAGTGGAAACAGTGACCCTGCATCGCATCACCTTACTTTCCAATGACCACACATCCCCAAGTGTTATTACTTAATACCTAGGGAATACTGAATTTGAGATTTCTCAGCACCAACAGTGAAACCTGTGGAAAATAAGGAGCATTAGAGTGCAGTCCTTTTCTCCCCTCGCTGAAATCAACAGGTGGTTTCAGCCAACAGTGAGGCGTGTCTTAGAGAGGATTTATCACAAAACAAAGGTTTCCTCATGCAGGTGGGCATCTTTAAGATATCATGCATTATGGAAATACACTCACCTGAAGTAGCTCATCTCGAGAGATTTTATCATCTCGGTCCAGGTCGTAGAGACGGAAGGCAACTGGGGGGGAAAGGGGAGTTTGTATTATAAATAAATTAAGGGTGAATCCCATTTCTACCACTTCCACTAAACACTTCGTTTTGGAGTGGACTTCAAAAGCGAATCATCACTCGAAAATGAAGTGAGAAGTCATAAATCTTCCCCTACAGATTGGGACACGCCTCGGGGGGAGGGAGGGTAAACACTGTGACGTAGCCTACCTCACGCGC
>JAOPUC010000019.1:29557314-29571428 GCA_027564185.1 Cephalocassis borneensis | reverse complement strand
AGCTGGGATAGGCTCCAGCTTGCCTGCGACCCTGTAGAAGGATAAAGCGGCTAGAGATAATGAGATGAGACATTTCTACAGCAATTATACCACTTTGTGCAACCTAATTACAGCACAATATATTTAACTTTTGTATATGTATGTGCAATATATTTATACATATCCTGTATATTGTATATTCTACAGTGTATATTGTGTATACTGCAAAGCTATATGCATATTCTGTATATTGTGTATATTCTGCAGAGCACTCCATCACATTTTTATTTTCAGATTTTTTAAAAATTCTATTTATCACATTCTATTTTACTCCCTTTCCTTTTTATTAATTTTCCGTCCAACCCCCCTCCACCACCACCACTCCCCAAGCTATCTTCACGACCTACGGAGCATTGCAATAAGCATTTCACTGCATGTCATACTCTGTATGATTGTGTATGTGACAAATAAATTTGAAATAGCTAAATTCCTAATAACCAGCTAACTTCGGCTAGCTATTGATTAGCGTAATCTAACTCGATAAAACATTGAGTGTTTACCATCACCGTAGAAAACAAGCTATTTGAGCAGAACATAAAGACGTTTAAAAGCGTCTACCTTTCCCTGGGAATCCCGGGTGCTATTATGTTAATTTTTTTATTATTATTTTTTTCTTAATTTATTATGTAAATCAAATTCTAATTCTTGTATGAATCCCCCCTTTATATATTGAGCTTAGGGGATACGTTGCAATTGGGGCTCTGCCCTGTTCGTCTCTCCAGTCACGTTTTGTGTATAGGCTATATTTTCTGTGACAAATTACACTAAACTAAACTTCATCCTGGACTTGATTTACATTAAATCAGTATTAAAAATCTCACGACGGAATTTTTACTTAATGTGACATGCACTTTGTATAAATCAAATATATGAAATTCATTCAAAATCATTTTTTCAAGCTGCAGTTTTAATAGATAAATCCAATCATCTATTCCCTCCATGCATGTTTCTTGAATTAGAACTATACGTATATGGCTGTGCTCAGGAACAGACTCCGTTTGAATGCCTGTTTGTGTTGTGTGAAACACTTGTGCTTTGTTGGCTTGAAAATGCTCGACAATACTACGGATTTACAGTGGCCTTTGGGGGTCAGTTTCAGAGGTCGTGACTTGCAGTTCTTCAGGATGACTGATGCCCATTTTATAGCTCTTATACATATGTTACACTATATAAGCCTAGCATATTTTAATTTAGAAAATGCATTTTCCACAAGCCATCACTAACACGCTACTGTTTACTATTTAACCCGTGATGTGCTTTTTCCCTACAATTTGGATGAAGTGCATATGGTCTGTGCTGCATCATACTGTATTATGGTATTACACGGATGAGGTCACTGTCTAAGGATGTCTGGTCTGAGCACTTTGCCTTCCATTCCCAGAGAACAGGTCATCTCAGTGGCAGTGCTGGGATTTCCCCCCCTCTCTCACTAAGACTCCGAGGTCCCTGTTGCTTTCCCCTCAGCCAGAATCCTTTCCGACAGGAATGCAGGAGGCTTTGGTCCGAAGTTTTTTTTTTTTTCCCAGTTGTTTTATTTTTCTTTCTGTGCTCTCCTTCCATCTTACTTTCCCCACCCTCGTTCCCCCCACTCTTTTTGGTGGCTTCCCTAAGGTTTGCTCCTGACCAGCGTCTCTCATTTGCTGCCATCTCTCTTAAAGCCCTGGCGGCGTGCTTGAATTGACATCCGAGAGGATGTGGCTTTGCATGCCCTGCTCTTGCTGCTGCGAGCACAGAGTGTGTCTTGTGCTCTCCAACCGCAGGCCTGGATGCCTGCCACCTCTCCTGAACACACTCCGAGTACGAGGGAGAGGCAGAGAATGATTGAAAGAGGGTGGATATGTTCGTGGTACTGGAGAAATATTCAAAAACCAAAGTGTTTCTTGAAATTTTTTTTTCAGTCTTGTTTTGGCTTGTAATTGACGCAATTGCAATATAACCAACCACAGTTTAATACGTCTCGTTTCTGATTCACATTCCGTTTTCATTCATTCCAAATTTTATGCTGTAAACCCCCTTATTATAAGGGAATAAAAACAATTATATTACAGCCTTGAAATATGCAAGATTATCCTGTGACAAAACAACAACAACAACAGGAAATATTCTGTACTGCTTTGGGAGAAAGACGCAGTAAACCAATATCTCCACATGACTGTATCGAACAAGATGAGCAATTAGTTTCAGAGACTCTTTACTCTCGGAATTGGAGAGTTAAGCAAGAAGGGAAAAAAAAAAAAACACCCATACCGGAGTGTGTGCTGTTTTAGAAAAATACATGTTATTTTAAAATAACATGTCTCAAAGTGTTTTATTCTTCTTGTGCTACAGCAGTTTGCCATGATTAAACATTATTATGAATTAAAGAATAAGTTGTACTTTTTATCCATTAATAATTGTATGTAATATTGTTGCGCATCTGCTAAATAAGTAACATCCAATTATCGCTTCTGTTACCGTACAAAACTCTTTCCCTCAGCAGCCTCTTTTTCTGTCTCTCTTGAAGTTAAAAGGACAAGAAACTGGATTATGTAAAATCCCCAAAGTTTAACTTGAAATTACAGCTTTACCTTTGACACCGGAGGCGACTTCAAATAAATAAATAGACATCTCGCAGAAAACGTCACCATATCACAATTGCACGCTTTAAAAATCCGCTTTCATGGAGTATCTGTCATATGGTTCTCTGTAAAGATAAGAATGATAATGCATTCAAATGAGTGCATTAATACAAACCTTCGGAACGACTGACTGAGCTGCCGTTATAGAAAATTAATCAACACCTTCAACAGCACTGCGGTAAAAATAAAACATTATTGCATTAGTGGTCCCTTTCATAATTTCTTTTCAGAGTAACTATTAATTAACGCTCATACGTATGTGCAATCAGCTAACGTACATCTTGTTTATACCTCATCCAATGTTTGGGTCTGTATGCATATTTAATAAACAGACATGATCAGTGTTTGGCCTGGTCCAGTGACTGAATACCAATAGAAGGGTCTATTCCTGCAGGAACATTAATTTCTGCCCATATTTCCATCTTATTAGTGTCCAGTTATACCCAGGACTAATTGAACATTAAACATAAAGAAAGTTAATGAAAATGTCCTTTATCCCTGTTAAACGGTGCCTGAGACTGCATTTATTAAAGGGAATTAATTGGCGCCCGCTCTCCATGTTGAAAGAGAGAGATGTATGCATGTGTCGTTCTTCACCCTTTCGTCGAAAATTAAGGTGTCTATTTTAACAGGTAAGTAAATAACAAAGCCCTCGTTGTTCGTTCATTTTCTGAATTCTTGCTTTCCATATCAATTTTATTTGGCTTCGGAAAATATATGCACGGTCAGTATCGGTTCACCTGACCAAACCTGCACCATGTATTGGTCAAGAAATGTTCCTGAACATCTCAACATAATGTGGAGTGAATACCATTTTCAGTCTTTATTCTCTCATCTAGAAACGATCACAATTCTATCAGAAACATAATACAGGAGGAGCTGAGGAAACGAAGCAAAGCTGCAGGAGTCTTTCTCCTGTCTACAGATCGCAGGTAATTCCTGGCTTTAATGCACACACAAAAGGCCTTGCCCAGACACCCCTGGTGCATTTGCCCTTCTGAAGGCACTAGGCATGAGAACTTGGTGTGATGATAATAGCATAAAAGGGCAGAAAGGAAACAATAGGGGGGCAATTTCATTTAGATGAAAGGATGAGGAGGAAGAATTAAAAACGAGGATAAGAACGCATAAGAATGGTTCTCGCTCTCACACTTTCTCATTAATGTTGCCGGATTGAACGAGTGTAAGCAGGGTTAAAAAAGCCATTGAAGAGGCGGCCAAAGAAACAATATGCAGCCAAAAAGACAATAAATAAGATTTCGGGTGCATATTTGTAATTTAACATCAAAAGACCCTCCAATATAGACCTCTGTAGCTGCTATACTTTAATGAACAGGCCCCCACCCTCCCCCCTTAATCACATTCAAATTGGTTAGTGTTCAGAAAATAGAAATATGTATTAGATAGCAATAAATTTTCATCATTGGCTAAGCCTGCTGCTTAATTGTCCTGTCCCAGGGCTTTGAAATTTCATTGTTCGTTAGGTGCTTAAGTCCCCCATCTCATTTTGTCTCTGTGACATTAGAGCTGTGGGCTCTAATACTCTAATAATTTGAATGGGGATTTGCATGATAGAGCGGGGAGCATTAAAATATAGGGGGGAAATGGGGAAAAAAAGGGGGAAACAGCTCCCTTCACTTCAAAAGTCACTTTGTTCAAAGTCATATTGCAGTATTTAAAAAATGCACTCGTCTTCATCGTAGTTCATGTGTCACAGCTTGTTAGTTTCTGGGTTTTTTTTCTTTTCTCTCTCTCTCTCTCTCTCTCTCTATATATATATATTTTTGAAATCCCTTCTTTTGTTATTCTGGTATTGTACTGGATTCCAGCATTCAGCTTTGGAGAAGTTTGTTTCAAATTAGTGATTGTTGTTGTTGTTTTTTTTCAAAACAAGAATGAACGATCCACTTTACATTTTTCCCCATCACTCTCTCAAAAACCTGATGTGTTTATTCACCCTTTTTGATCCTCTACTGATCCACCACCTATTCAAACTAGCGAGATTGATGTGCTTAAGGTACTGCACCAGCACAACGCTCTGAAAGCCGACGGCTATGAAAGCATTCCACAGGGCGGAGCATCAGTGCTACAGAGAAGGTCATTAGTCAAGGAAAAAATGTGAGGAATTGTGTTGTCTGCATGTTTTTTAATGTCTTAGTGGTTTGGTTCCTGTATATTTTTTTGGACTTAGACATGCAACATGAGGCAGAAAAAAAAACGACGAAGAAGAAAAAATAAATAAAGAAGTCTATTGTCCATGTTGGCAGGATGCTCTGGCTCATCGACCCAAGCTTGGTAGACACACAAGCAAACAGTCTGGAGAGGGAATTAGACCCTGGCACTTGTCTCTGGTCTGAAAGTGCAATCGTCCAACATGAACCAACCTTTGCTCAAATATCCCAATTCAATAATTGTTCATAATTAGACAGTCTAAGAGACCCTGACCTGTCCCATTATTCTCCAGTAAGGATTTGGTAAATGGGACTGAAGAATAAACACAGGAAAAGAAATACCAATAACTTCCTACAGGAAGAAATGTTTAAAATGCTAATTAAAAGATAAATTTATAATTAAGGTAATAAAACGAATATTGCCAAACGTAAGACAAAAGCACTTCCTCTTGTAATCCAGGCAAGCAAAGATGGCCAAGCCTTTGTGGCTGAGATTTACTAAATGAATGCATTATCTTAATGCCCTTCAACTGCAAATTAAACAGCAATCCTGGCCATTGTGCAAGTGAAAAGTCATTCTGCAAACTGCTTGTGAAGCCATCACTCAGCAGTAATAGAGAGATGGTGAAAGATGGTCAGAAAGAGAACAGACACTCTGGACATTCTGAAAGAAGCTTTCCTTGTTGTGAGTCCCATAATCAACTAAAAGTATGCATATCAGATTAAATTTCCATACTTCCTATGTTTGTATGTATTAGGTCATGCGGTGTTATATACACACAGAAATTTTAATTCTTTCAAATAAATTCAAATGAAATATGTGTGACAATAGAAAAAAGAAAATATTTCTTTTAAAAAAAAGACTATCATTTGACTTGGGATCAAAATTTATTATACCACAGTAATGTTTGATTCTCTTGTCATGGCATTGCTGGTTTTGACCACAAAATGGCTGACAAGAACTGCATTACCCATCACCAGGTTAGTGCTTTTATTAACAACCAAGGCAGACAAACCCAAAACGTTAAACAGAGGCAAAGTCAAAGGCAGACAAAAGGTCAGGTCATATGCAAACAGCAATGAATCAAGGGCAACATCAAAAGGTCAAAAACCAAGAAATAAACAAATTCAAAACCAGAAAATCAGAACGTGAATAATCAAGGCTTGGTACAGTCAGGTAGAGCACATGAAGCATTTACTTTGCAAATGAGAGAGAGAGTCCAAAGTCTGTTTAAGTAGGCTGCAAGTGCAATGGGCAAAAATATGCATATTCAAGGTGAACGTGAACGTGCCAATGTATGGTATGGCTGGGTGTTGTAGCCCATGGGGGCCATGTTTGTAGGCAACAGTGTGTTCTAGGAAGTGGAGTTTGGGGTGGATTCTGATGCAGACATAAAAGATGTAATAAACAACTCACTCCTGGAACGGAATTATTTCTAGGGCAAGGGCCTTGCTTTTCTGGATGCATAGCATGAAATTCCTGGCAGATGGGGGTCATGCATGTTGCTGGATGGAACCCATCATTAATCCTCAGGGCCATAGCCCTCACACTCTATGGGGTACTCAAGCATGCCATTTCTACACTGTAAGTTAAGGATGGCTTTGATGAGGTAGACAGGATGTCCTTCACTGTCAAGGGGTGTAGGTGGTGTGGTTGGGTGGACTTTTATGGTGAGCAGACCAGGGGTGACAGGCTTGAGACAGGATTCATGGAATGAGGGCATGATATGGCAGTGGCATGGTAAGTCCAGTTTGTAGGTTACTTCACTGATGTGGCAGAGGATCTCATATGGGCCAGTGTACTTGGCATTGAGCTTTTTGCACCCCTGCATGTTTCTGAGGTCCCTTGTAGACAGCCATATATGATCATCAGGTTGATGTGGGAGGGGGTCTTTCCTTGGTGATAGTCAACAGACTGTTTGGTTTTCCTAGCCACCCATTCTAAGTTTTGGCGGGTGCTCTCCCACACTCGTTCACTCCACTTGAACCAGTCATCCACTGTGGGTGAGTCTGTGGGAATACCAGTTCAGAGGAACAGGGGTGGCTGACAGTTTAGCATGTATTGCAAAGAAGACAAACGTGTGGCTGAATGGCACAGAAAGTTCTGGGTGTACTTGGCCCAAGGGAGAAACTGTGTCCAATCCTCCTGATTCTCAGAGCAGACCATTCTTAAGAAGCATCTGACTTCTTGATTGGCCCATTCCACCTGTTCATTTTAATATGGGTGATACCCATGTGAGACTTCCTCATTTTTCCATGAAGCTGGCCAATACTCTGGACATGAATTGTGTGCTCTGGTCACTTACAATGTCCTCTGGGATTCAAAAGAAACAGAATACACATTTAAAGATGTGGTTCATGGTTTTGAACGCAGTGGGTAGGCTGGGCAAGGGATAAGATCCAATGACTTTATGACCATCAAAAACACTGTATTTCCTCTGGACTCAGGGAGATCAGTGATAAAATTCATGGCTATGTGGGACCATGGGTGTTATGGCATGGGTAGTGGCATGAGTATACCAGCTGGTGGCATGCAGGATACCTTGGCTTGGGCATATACAGCATGTGATGAGATGTACCTCTGGATGTCAGTAACTATGTTAGCAGGAGTCATGTATGTCCAGGTGATGAGTCTGCCTCTCCATTTTTGTTACATAGCAAGGACCTGGTATCCTAGTGAATTGGCTATATCACAGTCAATGTTCTAGGTTAGGGTTCCAACAAAGCAGGATGGGGTAGTATCGGTTATGGGTCTTGGTCACTGTTTACAGTTGGGAAAACATGGAACGGAGCATTAGCCGTGGTGTTCTTATATCCTGGTTAATATGAGAATGTGACACTGAAGCAGGTGAAGAAGAGTGCTCATTGGGCTTGTTGTGGGTTAAGGCGCTTGGCTATCTTCAAATACTCAAGGTTTTTGCAATTGGTAAAGATTGTGAAGGGGTATATTACACACTCCAGTCAGCAGTGCAACTCCTCCATTGAAAGCTTCACTGCCAGCAGCTCATGATTACTAATGTCATAATTTTGCTCTGGAGGTGAAACTTTTCTAGAGAAGGCCACCGAGTGGAGCTTGGGCTTGTCTGTGAAAAACTGTGCCAAAACAACTCCCACTCCTCAGAGATTCAGATTCAGAGACATGTACTATGAATGGCTTAGGTGGGTGGGTGTGAGTGAAGATATAACTCAGGGAAAATATAGTAGAGACATTAAATTCACATTTCTCTCCATTTACATAGTACTGATGTTCCAGGAGATGAGACAGAACTTGCTTGATGTGAGGAAGATGGCTTCCATGGGAAGGAGAATGTATGCTATGTTGTCAGTGTACACTAGGAATTATTTGCCCAGCATCTCCCTCAGCACATCAATAATCAAGCACTGGAACACTGAGTGGGTGCAAGAGAGCCCATAAGGCATGACACAGTAGTCAAAGTGGCCAGATGTGTTGCTAAATGCCATTTTCAACTCGCCTCTGTTTCTGAGGTACATGAGATTGTAGGCACTGTGCAGCTCCAGCATAGTGAACAATCTTGCTGATCAGATAAGTTCAAGGGCTAAGGGGACCAGTGAGAATGGGTAAGGATATTTTACTATGATCTGGTTATGACCATGATAGTCAATGCATGGACAAAGCCCTCCCCTTCTTTTTTCTCAACAAAAAAAAGCCTGCTGAAGTAAGAGAAGTGGATGGGTGAATTGAACCCTTGCCAGACTGCTTTCTAAACATAGTCTTCCATTGCATGTTGCTCAGTTAATGATAGTGGATAGATACAGTTGTAGCTAGGTGTGGTACCAGAAAGAAGATTGATGGCACAGTCATAGGATCTTTGGGGTGGTAGGCTGCTGGCTTGGTTTTGCTAAACACATCCATGACTTTGTGATATTCCTTGGGGATATCCATGATGGTGGCTGGGTTGGAACTCTCCATGGTCATGGATGTGACAGTCAGATGTGGCAGCTACCAACAGTGGGGGTAACAGACTCATCCAGGGATTATGGGATGCCTGGTGGTGACAGAAACAAGAAAGAGCTCACCGAGTGTTTACTTTGCAAATGAGATAGAGTCCAACGTGTTGTATAAATAGGCTCTGAGTGTATACATACTGTACTCAGGTGTGTACATACAGTACCATCAGGTGTACATAATCAGAATTCAGGTGAACATGAATGCGTCAGTGTGTCATGTGGCTGGGTGTTGTAGGCAGTGGAACCCATGTTTGTAGGCCGCAGTGTGTTCTGGGAAGTGGAGTTCGGGGTGGAATCCTGTCGCAGATGTAACAAAACTATATATAGTTAGACAGGATAAACAGTATTAAAAATGTGCCAAATACTAAGCACTAGGAATGCATTGCTAATTCCATGTAATAACCTCCCTTCCCCCACCCCAGTCCTCCATTTTGTTCCAGAGGTGTGTGAACACTAGCTTGGTGTTTATTCATGGGCATGAAGAGTTTACTTTTCCAGTCACAAATGACAGATTTTAACTTTCAGCATGAAATCAGATCCTCTGCATTCACTTAGGATCCCTCCCCCAAATGAACCCTTTCTTGTATGCAAATCCAGGAAAGCCCTCAATGTGTATACAAAATTTCCACTTAACTGAAGATTGTAAATCCTTAACAGGTATTTACAAGCAACGGTTAAAGTTAAATAAAAAATGCTTAAAATATGAATGGACTAAGAAACTCATTGAGTCTTCTGGATATATTCAAGGCTTTTTGAATACCATGAACAGTATAGATGATGTATCAATCAATGGTTCAGGTCCTCAGCAGCCTGAGCATGATGGAGCAGGATAGCAGTGCTGTATATCCAAATAAAATTCTGGTATAATCATGGCAATTCCCAAATGGCCTTTGGGGTCAGCCAACCAATCAACACATCAACCTTTCCTTCCTTCATGCATATACTGTAGAGTCCCAAGGTGAAACCTAGTAAAGGGCCAGATGGTGAGAGGCCAATTCAGAGCTTTGGCAAATTGTGACCTTGACAATACTGCCTTTACAGTGGCAGACAGGCTTGTCCACATTTGTGTGTTGAGCTATGAAAACCCACTGGATGTCACTGTGGCTGAATTCTGACTAAAAGGGGGGAAAAAACCTCCACCAGGTTTTGGTGAAAATTGAGGTTTGCTTTGACACCTCAACTTTATGAAAACCTAAACATATTCAACCAAAATGACCTGGAAATGGTTTTATTTCCTTTTTAATCTTCCCCTGGCTATCATCCTGAAAAGATCAAGTTGATTATGGAGGTCATAATCCATGGAGGATCATGGTGGTAAAAACAGATGAAGTTGATTATGGAGCTAGCATGGTGGTAAAAACAGTCAATCTGCCTAAAGACGTCTAAAACCTTGCTAACTGCTATAGTGAAAGTCACACTTTGATAAAATTGTTGGATAAGCTACCACATATTTACAGTAGTTAATGATGTCACCAATATAAATAGAGATGTTTGAATGTGTTCAGCTACAAGACAATACAGTGCTAATAACTGGACGTTTTTGAAAAGGCAGTCTACTCCATTCAGATTAACACTAATCAAGTTGCATGTATTAAAATTGATCAAGGAGCATATTAAAATCTATTTTAGTCAATCCAAACCTTAGAGGGAACTGTTCTTTTTGTTTCTGCCATCCCAGAGGGCATCCATTTGAATGATTAAATGTGCTTGAATGATTAAAGTTGACCCAAGTTGATCATTTGTAGTGATCATACCAAAGTGACATGATTCTCTTCAGTAGCCATGTTCTTCCAGCAGGTTGTCCAATCAGATACACATGGACCTGAGATGGTACAGGAACAGTGACTCACCTTTCCAGGATAGTAGGGGGTCTGCACTTTTTCACAAAACCCACATTAAAACGTGTTGATGAGTGTGTGCTTGTTCCAGTGACTACCAGCTTTTACGGGACTGTTGTATTTAAAGGCCAACCATGTCTTCTGGGGAGCAGGTGATAATAAGCTCATTTCCCTTAATAAAGTCAGGTTGGTAATATGGAAAGCAATGTGCTATTGATTAAGCAATTCTGTTGCACAGATGAATTGGTGCATCTATTTTTTCTGAATCTCTTACAGCCACTGAAGGATTTAAGATTTGCGTTGCTGTTCTTAGATTTGCTGTTGATGATTCATAACCATCTTTTCATAACTAACCACATGTCCACATGAAATCTTGACTTGCTAATATGAATTTCTGTAACTCTCCCATTGCGATGATTGTTAAAAGCACCTTACAAATATAATTGACTTGAAGAAATGTACACGGCTTAGAGATGTATGTAAATGCACAATACAAGAAAAAAGGAATTGAACCCTGTGTCGTGATGCATAGGTAACTATATCATGATTCATATGTAATTCACCTGTCATGTCTGATGTCATATGCTGTCATAACAATTGGTGTTGTTGTATATTATGTTAATATTAATGTTACCATCAACTACTCTGAAATACTATACGAGTACTTTTATGATGCGCAATGACAGTACTCATTTGTTGATTAGTTTTCAGATGGTTGCTTTTAATTTTCAAAAATTTTGCACCTGTTAATATTTTACATCATAATCTACTTTGTCAATTTAGTTTCACAGAAAGAAAAAAAATCTGAATGCAACTTATTTCCATCACCTTGTATATGTTGAATATTAACAACATAGATTGTATAGCAACATATCAAATTTATCGGCTGAATGCTCTGTAGGAGATGTACTGCATCAACTTATTTTTTCCCCAAGTTAATCTCTACTATTACACTATAGGGGCTTTTCACTGACATCACAGATTTTTGTTTATCATGCAGCATCCAACATATTGCCAGGCAAACAAAGAAACATGGCTGCGACAGTTTATCATGCTTGAATTGCGCCCATAAAGCAATAAAACAATAAAAAATGGCGTTGGCAGGGGCGTCCAACATTACCTCCCTGGACTCCCCTCATTTCACCCTCATGAAGATGGGCCCGCATGACGAGCCTGAAGTCTTCATCGCTCTCTTCAAGCAAGTGGCCCAAGCATGGGGGTGGCCAATCGAGCAGCGCGCAGCTCGCCTCCTCCCGCTCTTGACAGGTGAGGCGCAGCTCGTGGTGCAGCAGCTCCTTGCCGACAGCCGACTCAACTACGCCGACCTCAAGAGGGCCATTTTGCAGCAGGTCGACTGCTCCACAGAGCAACATCGCCAGCGGTTCCAGAAGCTGACACTGGAGGAGGTCAGCCGACTGTTCACATTTGGCCAACAACTCCAGGATGCCTGCTGGCAGTGGCTGAGGGCAGAAGACTGTGACACTGACAGGATCATCGACCTGGTGGCACTGGAACAGTTCATCTCCTGGCTTCCGGTAGGAACGGCAGAATGGGTCCAGTGTCACTGCCCGGCATCGCTTCAGCGAGCCATCGAGTTGGCAGAGGACCATCTGGCGGCGGTTCTGACAACAGGCCAATGAGGCGAAGGCACCTCTCCTCGTTTCTCTTCTCTGCCCCCCCCTCCCCTTTCTCTTTCTCTCTCCCTCTCGCTCCATTCCCCCACCATGGAGGCGGGGGCCGACTCCCCCCCCCGGCCGGCCCGTCGCACCCATGATGTCCTCCCGTCTCCCTCTTCTGTGTCTGTGTCTTCCCCCCCCCTCAGGTGAGTGACACCCTTAACAGGGAAAGCCTGGGCCGGTATGCTGTCACGGTGGGGAGCCAGGGCATCTCCAGAATCAGGGCTCCGCAAAGGAAGTGGAAGCTGTGATCCGGATCCCTGACGTGCCAGAGACCACCCCCGATTGGGCCGAAATGTATCACTGTGGCAGCAGGGGCGTGGTCAAGCACCGGTCTGTGACAGGAGGGTGAAGTCAGGGTAGGTAAGTGGCAGAATCACTACACCTGAGAGCAATTAACCTGTGTTTGTGTCTTCCCAGTGACTGCGCCCTATATAAGGAGGGAGAGCAGAGAGCAGAGGAGCTCATCCCCGAACTA
Source organism: Cephalocassis borneensis (assembly GCA_027564185.1). NCBI lineage: Eukaryota > Metazoa > Chordata > Actinopteri > Siluriformes > Ariidae > Cephalocassis > Cephalocassis borneensis. The sequence continues at coordinate 29,558,639 of JAOPUC010000019.1, read as the reverse complement.
GATGCTGTGTGTATATGTTTGGTTGTTCACTGAAAAGTGTGGCAATAAAACCCTATTTTGACCCTGATCTCTGTCCTGCCATCTTCTGTGCTCCACCCTTCCACACAAACCGCTACAGTGGTGCCAAAACCTGGGACCTGGAGCACAGATGCCGAACCGCCCCATGGAGTCTTCCCTGTTCACCAACCTGATCCACGCCCTTGCCACGGCCCAGCAAAGCCAGCACCAGGTGGTAGTCACGCTCCATAAGGAGCAGGAGCAGCGCCTCGAGGCCCTGGTGTTGGCCCAGCAAGAGGATCGACAGGCGTTCCGGCACCTCCTCGCGTCAGTGGGGACTACTGACGCTTCCACCTCGGGCCTGTCCCCCATCACCCTGACCAAGATGGGCCTGCAGGATGACCCCGAGGCTTTCATCACGCTCTTTGAGCAAGTCGCGGAGACCTCGGGGTGGCCGATGAATCAGCGCGTGGCGCGCCTCCTCCCCCTGCTAACAGGAGAGGTGCAGCTGGCCGCGCTACAGCTCCCCGCCGACCACCGGATGGCCTACGCGGACCTTTGCTGGGCCATCCTCCAGCTTGTGGGGCACACCCAAGAACAGCAGTGCCAGCGCTTCCGCACTCTGCGCTTGGAGGAAGTCAGCTGCCTGTTCGCGTTTGGCCAGCAACTCCGGGACACCTGCTGGCGGTGGCTGAGGGCCAACAACCGCGACCCCGACAAGATCGTCAATCAGATGGTGCTGGAGCAGTTCATTGCGCGCTTGCCATCGGTAACCGCGGAGTGGGTCCAGTGCCACTGCCTGGCGTCGCTGGATCAGGTCATCGAGCTGGTGGAGGACCATTTGGCAGCTGTTCTGGCAGCAGGACAGCAGACAGCCTCTTCTCTTCTCTCCTCTTCTCTCTCTCTCTCTCCCCCTCCTCCTGTGTCCCGTCCTCGCCCCATTCCCCCACCACAGAGGCGGGGGCCGGCACCACTCCAGCCGGCCCGCTGCACCCGCAGTGCCCTCCCGTTTCTCCCTTCTGTGTCTGTCTCTCCCCCCCCCCTCAGGTGAGTGAGCCCCAGATCACCAGTGCAGAGCGGAAGCCCGGGCCGGCCTGCTGGCGCTGCGGGGAGCTGGGCCACCTCCAACAGCAGTGCACGGCCATGGAGGTGGGCGTGGTGGTTCGGATCCCCGATGCGCCAGAGGCCGCCCTCGATCGGGCCAGAGCGTATCGCATACCGGTGAGTATTCAAGGGGATACATATCAGGCATTGGTGGATTCTGGTTGTAATCAGACCTCAATTCACCAAAGCCTGGTGCAAAATGAGGCATTGGGGGGAGCACAGGG
>JAOPUC010000019.1:29329154-29342427 GCA_027564185.1 Cephalocassis borneensis | reverse complement strand
GGGGGGGGGGGGAGACGACGAGGGAGAGAAACTTTCAGCAGTTTATAACGCGACCGTGAAAGACACGAGGCCGATGGGCGCCTGACAGCTCCGGAGAGAAAGTTTGTCTCGCACCGCGTACCGTCCGAGCACCCGTACTGAGCATGAGGAGCAAAACTTCAGCTGCACGGAGGTTCTCTCTCTCTCTCTCTCTCTCTCTCTCTCCGTCATTTTGCGATCTGTCGAGCTTCTTTTTGTTTTGTGACCAATCCGAACCCACATCCAGATGTTCAGAGCAGAGGAGAGTTCCCGAGTGGAGGTGTTGGGCAAAGCCCTTCTCCCGCAAGGTGACCGGGTTAGCAATGTTCTTCAGCTAATCCACCAGAGGGAGAACAGTTATTTACTCCATGCCTAATAATAATAATAATAATTTGTTCCCTGTGCAAATCACATCACTTACAAAAATGAGACTTAAGCAGAAATGTTAATGCTGTTAATATTAACGCTGCAGAGTAACGAATGCTAGTTTTTGAGATTTTTTTTAAAGAGATGGCCGTTATGGAACAAGGGGCATTTATTGTCTCTTGGGAAGCACTCAGAGTGAAGTGCGTGCGTGTGTGTGAGTGCGGTGTAGATGGCAGGACGTTTCGAATGACACCGTGATCACAGGATGAAGTGACAGACACGCAGAAAGTGAGAGTGAGAGAAAAGACAGTTTCGAGATTAGAGATTAAGCGCTAAACCATAATCCAGCATTTCATCTCTCTCTGTCTCACACACACACACGCGCGTGCGCGCGCGCGCTACAAAGACGACATCCTCCTGTGTCCGCCCTCACGTGCTTGCGGTCAATGGAAATCCGGAAATGTCTGTTGTTTAGTGAGACAGTGATGGAAAGCTGTGCCTCTGCTGGCACCGAACCCTGCAGAGCTTCAGCTTTTTCCTCTCAGGCCGTAGAAGGGATGGAGCTTGTTTAGTGCGTGTGTGTGAGTGTATGAGTGTGTGTTTTTTCTTGAACAGGACACAAACTTGTAGGTAAAGCACACACTGTTTTATTCGAGTGATCGCAGGATGAAGTCAGTTGTTAGTTATCTCATGACTAGGAAGAGAGGAAGTACAGTGAGTAAGTGATCTCATTATTAGGGAGTGCTTGAAAGATTTTGAAGAAGTGATGAAAAAGAAAGAAAGGTGGAGTTTTGTTTGGATTATCAAACGATACAGCCTTTAAGAATTAAAATATATTATTATTATTATTATTATTATTGCAAAATGTTTAATTTTTAAAACATTTTTTAAAATGTTTTATTTATTTATTATCATTTTGGGGGGGGGGGTAAATTTACCCATCAACTCGTGACGCATCGCTCCACCCACGAAAACCTGTCAACATCATTTCTAATCGAAATGTGCCTCGTGCGATCCCGACGATCAGCACGACGACCGTTTCTTGAAATCGGACTGAGTCAGAGAGCTTGGATTTTTTTAAAACACACGTGCACGAGAGTTTGTTTTTTTTTTGTCCCACCCAACCCAGAAGCCTTTTGATTCCAAACGGGAAAAAAAAGCGCAGAAGTGAATTTTCGACTGTGCTTTAGATTTTTTTGAAGGCAGAACGAAAGAAGCGTGTGCATGCGTGTGTGCGTGTGTGTGTGCACTTGCTGAGAGGAGTAACCATTGAGTAGCGCTGCTTTTTAGCGCTCCATCTGTGGGCTGTGGGCAGCAGGCATTGTTGACCGAGGCACATCTGCCACTATATTATCCCCAGCTGTTATCTGCATAATTGTGTAATACCCCCCCCCCCAACACACACACACTTAGACAGTGTCCCTTGCTCTCCCTTCCTAGCTTTCTGCTCTCTCTGTGTGTGTGTGTGTGTGTGTGTGTCCATCCTTGGGGCTGATGGAGCGATCTGTGGTCAGACTCAGTTGAGGTGAGCATTGGAGGCGGTGTCATCGCGTGTGCGTGTGTGTGTGTGTGTGTGAAGCCCACACTCATGGTCATTGCCACTTGCCTGACATTTGTACACGGATTTTGCACAGGTACTTCTCTCTTCTTACAGAAAGAACGCACAGAGGATTTCCCTCATCTCTCTTACACACGACTGAACTTTTTACTGCCTTTTTCCCCTCTCAGGTTCTGTGTGTGGGTGTGTGTGTGTGTGTGTGAGAGAGACAGATTTTTGCCTGCATTTAAACAGATTTTTTTTATCCGTTTTAAAGTGCACGAATGAACGAGCGCATGCTTAGTAAGTAAGCGTGAAACAAACCTACGATTTGTCGAGGCGAATTTGCAAGTTTTCGGAGGTTTTGTCCATTTTGAACGCTCCTCGGTTGTTCTAGGCAACGCGTTTGTCTGTAATTAAGCACTTTCTTTCTTTCTTTCTCTTTCTTTCTTTCAACAGCAGATGCTCCCTCCTCCCCCTTTCCCTCACTCAGCATGGAGAAAGACTCATTATTTCTCTTTTAGTAATCCCAGTACTGTGTGTGTGTGTCGGTCAAGAGAGAAACCTTCCCTAAGCCTACCCGAACTGACATCTCCTCTCCAGCAGCCTCATTGAGAAGATGTTTTATAGTTTCTTTCTGGCTGAGATAGAGAAAGCAGATTTGTGCGCACGCGTGTGTGTGTGTGGTGCGTGTGTGTGCACGTTTCTGAGCGAAGCGACGATTTTTCAAGCGTCGTTGTCCCCTTGCCACACAAGTGAGTGCTCTTTTCCCGGCTCCTACTGATCACTTCAACAGCACTAGAGCTAAATCACATCGCGACTTGCAGCAACCCAATCTCTCTCTCTCTCTCTCTCTCTCTCTCTCTCGTTCCTTTCCCCATCATTTCATTCCGTCTTTGCTCTTTTGTTTAATCGCTGTGACGGAAGACATTTGCATCAAGACATCTTACCTTTTCAAATTAATTAGTCTCATGGCATCCTCGAACCCGTGATGAAAGAAGGCTGAATGCCTTAATTAAAATAGGACTGACAACCAAATTCATGTTTTTTTCCCCCCTTCCTCGTCTTTATTTTCTCTTCCCATGGCCTTTAAAAAAAAATCTAAATGAAGGTGCGACGGTAGGAAAGACGTCGCGTCCTTTAAAGATGTGCCAATTTAAATCGCCTTTTCTCACACGACATTTGACCGGCCTTTCTGTATTAAAACCCGACCGACTGACCGAAGACGAGCGTCAGTCGGACGCCGCGACGGATTCGTGCTTCGTTGGTTCGTTCACGTTTTTACTTCTCCTCAATCAAGTCCGGTCGCTACTGATGTTATTCGAATGCGAATGATGCAAAATAAATCAGTGCATTATGATTCGTAATCTGTGAAATTCTTGCATTTTGACACCAAGGCCCGATGAGGAAATAGAGGAAATGCAATCTTTTAAAAAAAGAAAAATGTCTGTACATTAGTATCACGTGATTTTCTCGTAACGTAACGTTTCTTGGAGAAGTACTGTATGATCAGTAGGAGAAAAAAAAGCACTAAAGTGTTTGAAAGACAAGCGTCTCAATAGCACTGAAAGGAAATAATACAGAACGATACACGGCGAAGGTCGTTGTCTTTATTCGCATTTCCCCCACCCCCACCCACCCACCCACCCACCCCAGTTGATCTGTACTTTCTTGTTTGTTTGTTTTTTTTTCTGAAATTGAGCAAGGTGAAAAAAGGAGGGAAAGTTGAGTCGTCGATGAGGGAAGTTTGCACGGCCCAGCCACACGCTGGGGCTTTGTACAGCTCGGTAGTGAAGAACTGAAGAACTTGTGGAAGTTTCCAGAACCGCGTGCATCTCCAGGGTGCCGTTTAACCTGAGACAGCAGGGAGCGCGAGGCGAAGAAGGCTGAACGGACGCCGCCTTCTTTAGCTTCAGCCCACAGAGCGACCCCTCTGTCTTCCACGGCTAATTTCCAAAACACAGCCTTGGCTTGTCCCCCTCCTGCTCTTTTCATACTTAACTAAAGGAAAAAAAACCCCTCTCTGTCCACGCAAGATCTTTTTTCATCAGGTCTGAGCAGGTCAGATCTCCAGATCAGCCTCCTCAAATCGAAAATGCAGTTTAGATAGACTCAGGAGCTTATTTAGTGCTCCTTTATTCCACCAGAACCGGAATTTACGACGTTCAATTACTACACAAAAAAGGAAACGGTTCGAGAAGAAAAAAAAACCAGGGAAGGTTGTCTTCCTTTCCGTCAGAAATAGTTCTCGTTGAGAATTTAACTTGAAGCCAGACGAAGGACTGATGAGCTGGAAAAGGGAAAAAAACAAAACACAGTGACTAGGAGGCGAGGAGCGCAGGACGGCGGCTCCTGATTGATTGACGACGGTAAACGGAGGGCCTTTAGCGCAGCAATCAGCGTCCTTTCCCTCACAATCATTTAATAACGGAATAATCAGACTAATTGGCCCGTAGCACAGCTGCACGTGCACCTGAGGAGCAGAGCGTCAACATGCAGACGGGAAGACAGACACGAGAGCGTGCGTTCAAGCACAGAGACACCGGTTTTAATCGAACGACTCCTGGTTCGATTCTTGTCCACTCGCAAATCAGAAAATCCAATCAGTACGTTTGGAAAAAAAAACAGCGTGTAACAAAAAAAAACCCCAAACTAAACGTGAAGACTTTTTTTTTTTTTTAAGTACTGAAATGCAAGGTATGTGATAAATGTGCCGATTACCTGACCACCCTTTTTTTGAGATAAAGAGGCTTTGTGGTGCCTGAAAGGGGAGTGGAGGAGGAAAGATGGGAGGAGTGGATGAAAGAAGGGGCAAAAATCCCACATCATGGCCGTAATCTCTTCGTTTATCCCAGTCAAAAGTCCGGACCCACCTTCTCGTTCAGTGCCTTTTCTGTATTTTTGAATTAAAAGACATTTCAGGTCTTAAAGTAACGATGGGCATCGTTTCTCTTTAATTAGTCGAGCAGTTCTTGACATAATATGGATTACTACACTTGTGGAACAGGGCTATTTACTGTATGTTTATTGTTTACTGTTTGACCTCAAACGCATCACGAAGGCAAGAAACTCATCCGCTAATTAAGTTTTGACGAGGCACAACTGTTAATTCCACATGACTACCTCATGAAGCTGGTTAAAAGAGAACTGAAGTGATTTTTAAACTTGCTTTATTTCATAATTACCATGTTATTCGGTTTTAGTAACCTTATATCGTGACTCGTATCGGCAACTAATCGCGACCAGATATTATACTTATCGGCCGATTCGGTTTTTAGCCACGTGTTCGTTTGGTCCACGGCAGGCATCGCTTATCGAGACTTGTGCGAGACTTCGAAACGTCAAGCGTCAAAAAAAGCGTCGTTTTGAAAACTGTTTTCCGAACGAAGTATTGCACAAAAACGAGTTGAAATGATGATTACTGCCTACTTTCTTCAAACTTTCCCGATCGCTATCAAAACAAACAAAACTTCCGGCTCGGTTACGTCAGCATCCGAAAGAGGGCGCGCGCGTCTTTTGACAATGTCGACAAATGTCAGTCGCTTTGATTTCCGCTGTACGTTTTACTTCCGTCCTATGATGTTTCGCACAGGTCTCGACGCATCTCGTTTACGGCCATTGCTTCAACATATGGACTCATGACGTATTTCAAATTTGCTATAGCGGCGACAAAATACAGCAGCGATCAAAAATGCATTCCGATATTTAATAAAACGAGAGAGAGAGAATCGTGATACGCTAAAGAATCTAAAAGATGAAGCATACTTTGTTTTTTTTAACACTTTTTTTTAACCACATAATTATAGAATAGTTAAATACAGAAAAACCTTTGAATGATATGTATATTTTTGATTGTATCTCAGTTCTGATTTATTTTTTAAACCAATCGCATGTGACCGCTCTCGAGGGAGCGAAAAGCCCGATCTGAAAAACATATTTACGTCTCCGGCTGTTCTTTCTGCTCTAATTTGGCTGAAGGTTTATTCCCCATCGAGCAAGCAAGCAAGCAAGCGGTCGCCTTTTTTAACATTCCCCTCTCTCTGTCTCTCACACACACACACACACACACACGGTACATGTTGAAAAGTTCCACGCAGATTATCTTATTACCTCACCCGCTTCTCCACCCCTCAGTCCCCACCCCGTCCTCTCCTCTTATTCTTAGGCGGCTAATGAGAATTTGTTAATGAGAGTGAGAGATCTTTTGGGCGTAGAACAATTTATCAGAAAAGGCGTCTAGGTTTGAAAGAAAACGCGAGGGGAGGGAGGAGAAGCGAGAACCGGCCTTCAAAGAAATCCTATTCTTCTTATTTGCGAATGTTTGATGAGACATTGAAAAGTTTTGGAGCCTCGCGCCTTTCGAGCCGAGCCTCGCCGAACACTAATCACTCTTCACAGAAAAATGACTTCCAACCAGATTTAATTAACTGATAAGAGGGGCTTCAAATTAATTTTTCAAGGATGTTAGATTTTGATTAAGAAACTCCTAAAAGAAATAGACGAATAATCAATTTTTTAATCAACTTACTCAAATGGTAACTGGTTAATATGGTAATTCTGGCACTTAGGGCAAATATTGTAGTGCAGCACTTTCAGTGCATCCTCTTAAAGAAATTATAATATCTTTACATCTGATTATGATGGTTATTTCTTTTTCTTCTTCTTCTTTTTTTTCCGTAGCTACCTCTCAATTTTGGTATTCTCAGAACGTATTGTCAAGGTTATATTCAAGTCGAAAAGAATGACGCTCGAATATGTCAGCGTGCGAATGGACTCTTCTGAGAAATCAGTATCGGAGGGAATAAGGGATGCACTTGATAGAGAAGCAAGTATTAAACGTAATCCGAGTCAGTCACAGTTCAAGCAAATTTCCTGTCGGGCATTGTACAAGTTAATAGCCGCTACCTTACGATGAGTCATGAAGGGACGGTTCGATTTGAAGTGATGGCGAAAGTTGAGAAAGTTTTCGAAATTTAGGATTTTTTTTTTTTTTTTTGCATGATTGAACTGGTTCTAAAGGTCATTTCAGCATCAGATTAACTGATCTAAGCCTTACCCAATCTTTTCATATTAATTCCAAGTACTTTGGTCAGGTTCCATCAGTAAAATGGCGTTAATTATCATACGCCGTGCGTTGCTCACTTGTTAGAAATGAACCGGTTTCCTTGAAGCATGTGCGGCTTTTTAAAAGCACAACCTGTTTTTTTCAAGGCTGGCTGGCTGGCTGGCAAAATCTCAGTATTGAGCGTACGTATTCAATTAGCAAAACTCATTAGCAAAAACTTGGCGTTTGTTGTTGTTGGTTTTTTTTGCCCCCCCCCCCCTCTCTTTCTTTTCTTTTTTTGTTCCTGGCACTGAATTAATGGTTTTGATATGCTAATTAGCAAGTAATTTAATTTCAAAAGGCCTCAATTAACAGCGGCATTGTGGACACGATGAAGTTAAGCAGCGTAATCTAATTTGCATTAGTAACGAGCAGGGAGTAATTAGGGGACTAATTAGACACTTCAGACAGTACTTGTGTTTACTTTCTTAATGAAGTGGAGGCGTGTTTTTTTCCCTTCTTCTTCTTCTTCTTCTTCTTCTTCTTCTTTTTTTCCACAGGCGCTGGAGTGTGCCTGGGTATCAGAGCTGTGACAGAGAGGTGGGCGGGCAGGCAGGACACTTTGGCATCTGTTGGCATTAGAAGAGAAGTAGGATAAGGCTTATAGATCAGATCCAATTGCACAGATCTTGGTACGAGTCAGGAGAGCATGTCCTGTTGGCACTTGCTAAGCGCTCTGAAGTACGGGGCGAAAGCACGGATCGCATCGCATCACTTTTTCAGTGTGTTTGTGGCAGTATTGGTCTGGTTTTAAAGGAGAACTGAAGGCAAATTTTTTATCATCAAAATTCTATTTCTCTCATTTTATTAAATATCGGAATGCATTTTTTATCGCTATTTTGTCGCCGCTATAGCAAGTTATGAGTGTTTGAAATAAGCTACGTAATCATAGGATGGAAGTAAAATGTAGGGCGGAAATCAAAGCGACCAACGTCTGCCAACATTGTCAAAAGACAATGTTTCGAATGCGCCCTCTTTCGAATGCTGACGTAATCGAGCTGGAAGTTTTGTTTGTTTTGACAGCAATCAGGAAAGCTTGAAAAAAGTAGGCAGTAATCATCATTTCAACTCATTTTTGTGCAATACTTCGTTTGGAAAACAGTTTTCAAAATGGCGGCACTGACACCTGGTTGATGCTTGACGTTTCGAAGTCTCGCACAAGTCTCGTGAAGATCGCGCAGATAAGCGACGCCTGCCATGGACCAAACGAAGTAAATTCAACATGGCTACAAACCGAATAGTATAATATTTAACTGCAGTTAGTTGCCAATACGAGTCACGATATAAGGTTGCTTAAATCGAAATCGTACTTGAATAAGACGTTAATTAAGAAATACAGTAAAGCAAGATGAAAAATGACTTCAGTTCTCCTTTAAGGCAAGGAACTAAAGGAGATGATCACACCTTACATAAAGATCAGAAGTAGTAAAGCTTCGGTCCGACCATAATCACATTATTAGTGCTTTTGAACGTAACCAAACAGCAAAACTGTCTTTGTCAGTGTCATGTTTTATCATTTCATCACCATTAGGATAACCAACTCGAAGAGTCCAGGATCTTTGGGATTGTTGGGATTGGGAAAAGCGTTCCAGTAAATATCCGTTCGTATTATCACGGCCTGGAGCGAATAGGAGCTCACGGTGGAATTTGTCTGGTGCCTGTCTCGGCTCTGTAGTCTGAGTTCTGGCTGATGAGGTCATCGCTCAGGGACGTGGCAGAGTCATTTCGGCTCTCTCTGCAGGGATTGGTTACCATTTTGCGCCAGTGACGAGGCCTTATTTCAATCCCCATCCCGCGACAGCCCTCCTGTACAAAATACCAGATGTCCCCCTCATTCATGGAAAGTATGGAAAGTTTTTTTTCCCCCCCACTTTTTTTTTTTTTTGAAAGCAGATCAGGCTTTAGGGACGGTTGTTGATGGAAATGAATGAGGACAAACTGTTGACACATGTCTGACCTGGTCTGTAGGTAGGCGTGCTCTCTGTAGGGAGATGCACCTACTTCTTCACACAGCTGACAGGAGGTCAGTGAGATATAAGGAGAGAACTTTTCTCTCTCCAAATCTTTTTTTTTTTAACTCCTGTATTTAATTTCTCTTTCTGCCTCCGAGTATATAGGCCTTTGCTCTTTTTTCAGGTCACAAGCAGACGCTTTGATAGAAGGTTTGTAGATATTTGACCAAGGCCTCAGCAAATAGGCTGGTGTTATTTTCTCAGCCGCTGCGTCAATACGAAGGCCGCTGCTTCTCGCGCAGTATCCAGGCAGCTAGCAAACATTCCACCAGCTTTTCCAGGCTTTGTCCGGCTGGCGAGGATAAATTATAGCTCAGCTTTTGTTGAGCGTCAGCTGCCTTAAAGTGACCGCACATTGTGAATTTCTTTCTTTTCTTTTCTTTTCTTTTCTTTTCTTTTTTTCCTTTTGGACTTGTTGACTCGTAGGCAGAGCAAGCGAAGCAGGATGGCAGCGAGGTCAACAGGAGGCCGCTTTAGATAAACAGCGTAGCTGGCCCGCGATTGCGCGCATTTATTTGAAATCGGCCTGGATCCTATTAAAATGTTGAGAAGAAGTGGTAAACAGTGCGGTCGCCGCAGCCTATGAGTGTATTCACAGAACTGTAATTGAGGGTTGAGTTTGTGTACTGTTAAAAACGGGGGCCCCTCCAGACGCCCAGTTTATGGACCGAGCGCTAAAAAGTGAGCACGGTGGCCCAAAGCAGCCCAAATCTTCACATGTCGTCAGCGTCGGAGCCGCTGCCGAATTTGTTTTCCGGATACAGGAGAGCTGTGAAACGGATCAGGTGAAGCCGAGGGCACTTTTGATTGACGCATTTCAAGTGGGTGGGATCAGTGCTTTCGGAGCGGCGTGAGCTTACCGTTTTGCGCAGCCTAAACCTCTTCCATATGTGAGTGATTTCATAGTTAATATCAAAACCGGTGACGTTTCCCTCCGCGCTCAGTGCTGGTACTTTCTTTATAAACCTAAACCAGATCCGCTCATTTTCTTACTGGCTTTTTTTTTTTTTCTATTATGGATATTTTTATATGGCACTTGGATGAGGCCCAAAATATGATTATTGCATTGCGTGTTTAAAGCAGAGCTGAAATCCGATTCGCATGCTTTAACTAGGCGACTGTCGTGCAGACAGCTCGTAAATGCTCAGTGTGTTCAGTAAATTTTCCAGTTGAACTGTAGGTAACATAGTACCTGGCTGAGCGCTTAGACTAAAAGTTGCACCTTCTTTTGAAAAAAAAAAAAACTTTGCCTCGTAGCAACCGCCTGGCCTTGTTGATCCGTCTGAACTCGTTGCACTTTATTGGTTGTGACAGGCATGAGGAGTTAATTAATGCTGCTGGAAGCCCAAAGCCTTTATTTCTGGGATACCGTCCACTGTCTTGACGACACACCGCAAACAATAACGGAGCAGTAAACTACAAGTCCCAGGTGTAGACTTGGTTTCACATGCACGGGGCTGGTCTGTTATTGAGCGTGACTGCAACGTAAAGAAAGGAAATTGATCCTTGATCAGCACCCAGCGGCTTTTCTTCGCGTCCATTAGTGACTCTTAAAAAAGGAAGAAAGGAGGTGGGGGTTAGGAGGTGGGGTTGTGGGGGCAGGTTCAACAAATACGCAGCTGCCTCAGCCTCCCCAAGCAGCTTTATAAATAGGAAAAAAAAGGCAAAAGCAAGCAAAACAATAGTCACCCAAACAGCAGCTGAAAACGATCCATCAGACTTCAACGCGCTCAGTCGCGTGCCGAAATGGCGGCTTTAGCGATCGCAATCCGTCCTTTCGGCGTTCGCGTCCAAAACGATACCAGAAAGAAATGAAGACGATTCCGTGGGAATCTCACGTAGCTGAGTGACATCAGTGACATCATTTCGACGAATGGCGCAATAGTTTTCAAGGGGTCACATGTTGAAGTCAGTCCACTACAGGTGAACAAGGGTCATGAAAACAACAGCACCAAGAACGTGACACAAAGAAAACTCCCAGAGATCATAGGAAATGTCATTTGTTTATGCAAATGAGGCTCCGTCGAATTAAATATGCATATATTTACATACCGTACAAAAACAAAAAATCTTGCATTAGGATTACGTTCGAGTTAAAACACCATTTCCTGGTATAACACCGATCACAGATACACCACTTATTAACGTTTTAAAGAACTTCCTGCGTAATAGGCTTTTGATAAGAACATGTCATTTAATAGGCATATCCGATGCTCGCTGGCCATGCTGTGAAAATTGTCCATGCAGACGCTCATCGAAGTTTCCAAATTGGTCATTTTTGCTTAACTCTTGAATATTTCCTATCATGAATACGATCATGAAGCTCTGCTTTCCAAAGAAATGTATCTCGTTAAGATCTGTTTGGTACTTTGGGAGTAACGGCAGGTTGAAGTTGGTACAACAGAGTCCACTCTCTGCTCGCGGGACATCAGGAAACTGCCGGTGCTTTTCTTTAGCCTAGGTCACAACTGGATGTACGATTTTTTGGCCGTGCAATTTTTGGCGTTTCCCAAATTGCTGCGTTTTTTTGTTCGTGGAGAAAGACGCACGTTGGCTGTAAGTTTGTCTTGCAACCTAAAAAAAACCTAAGCTCCCGTAGAGTTTGTTTGACATGACAAAGAACCTCTGCGGCCGGTCTGCGGCCAGTCTACGGCTCGAAAATCAGCACGTCACACGCGCGCCCTCCGTGCGTTTCACGTGCACCCTCCGTGTGTTTTTTGCATGTAGACCGGCCGTAGGAGCACGTACGGCCGGTTGTGACCGAGGCTTAACTTGTCCAACTTCACGTCTCAGTCTCTAAGAACAGAACCAAATGTGCAAAAGTGAAAAACACACAAATATTGTATGGAACTATGCAGCCTGCTCATCCTCTGAGATGTTTTCATCTTTCTCTGTGTTTTTTTTTCTTTCTCCTTTTAATGTATGCCACTTGAGAGAATCCAGAGGGCCTGCACCTGTTTGCCTCTTGGCTAGTCTCCCCCACCCCCTGCCCCAGCCTGCCACTCACACTGCTGTCCTTGTGGGATGCCAGGGGTGTGTGTGTGTGTGTGTGTGTGTTTCTGTGCGTCTGTGTGTGTGTGTGCTGGCCTCGCGTGCGGAAGTAGGGATAGCTGCAGGGCTAGCCGGAGTTTGACAGAGCTGAGACACAGACATGCTCACATGCAGTCTCACACACACACACACACACACACACACACACGGTCCCGTGCACTGCTTTTCCAGAGGATTTCAAAGGCACATCCATCCATACATTACAACCCCAGACAAGCTTTCTCTCTTACTTTTTCTCACCCCCTCTCACAATTCCCTCACACAAGGGAAGACAGAGACTCAGTAAGGTTCACTGTAAAGGTCACACTAATCCCCCAGAGCTATTCTTCTTCTCTCTGTAGATGTATAAAAGGGACAGAAGAAGAGATGGAGTCAGTATCACATCTCCCTCTCTGACCCCACCTCCATCCCTCAGCTCGGATGAATTATATTCCACATGACCGTCTTATTATTGATGTGCTGTTTCTCAACCTGTAATGGATTTTGTGGAATTTCATGCTTATGCAAGTTTAGAGTATTTCACATTTCCTGCAACTTTTAAGAGTGAACTATCTCGGTAACTATTATAGTTGTACTTTAACTCATTTTTATCCCCCGCCCAAACGAAAGTTTGGTAGGGGGATATAGAAACAGGTTCCGTCCGGTCACATTTTCGTTTCCCGGCCATATCTTTAAAACTACTAAAGATATCTTCATGAAACTTTGTATACATATCAAGCAACATGTGACCTGGTGACTTTTGCTATTTTGGATTTTTTTAGGGAAAAAAAGTATTTTTCAAATTTTTACATAAAAAATAGATTTTGACTCAATTTCTAAGAGAAATGTTTGTTTCCGGAGCATATATCCAAAACTATTCATGATACAGATTTGAAACTTGGTATACATGTTAACAAGGTGACGTAGATGTGCCTTTTCAATCTAAGAAATTTGAAAAAAAAAATCATGTTTCCATGGAAACAATTTCAGATTTAGTTTCTCAGGTTAGTCTTTGGGGTAGGTTTTGTTTCCGGGGCAGAACCTGAAAACTATGAGTGATATGGTCTTGAAAATTGGTGTATGTTTTGATTAAGTAATGTACACTACCATTCAAAAGCTTGGGGTCACTCAGACAATTTTGTGTTTTCCATGAAAAGTCACACTTTTATTTACCACCATAAGTTGTAAAATGAATAGAAAATATAG
>JAOPUC010000019.1:29236922-29248825 GCA_027564185.1 Cephalocassis borneensis | reverse complement strand
ATTTTCTCAGTTTAAACATTTGATATGTCATCTATGTTCTATTCTGAATAAAATATGGAATTTTGAAACTTCCACATTATTGCATTCCGTTTTTATTTACAATTTGTACTTTGTCCCAACTTTTTTGGAATCGGTGTTGTATGTGTCAGCCCTGCGATGACCTGGCAACTTGTCCAGGGTGTACCCTGCCTCTCGCCCATAGTCAGCTGGGAAAGGCTCCATCTTGCCTGCAACCCTGTAGGACAGGATAAGCGGCTACAGATAATGGATGGATCTTTAATCAAAAACAATCACAGCAACTTTTGGCAAAAAACCCCCCAAAAAACGTCATGAATATTACCAAAAAAAGAGTGACTTTCAGGGAGACCTGCAAGTGCCAGGAAATGCACTAGAATGCATGTCCGAGCATGTAGAACCCATGAGCTTTCGGGGGACTAAGGTGGCCCCCGAACCCCCAGCCGTTATAACTGGTGCCACTACGCTGATATTTTGGTCTCGTTCGAACCCTGCAGTGCACCTTAAACATCTCTCAAAGCTTAAGAAACGAATCCTTTCATTTAAAGCAATGTAACGTGGGCAGCGTTATATTCATAGTTACCGAAGCAGCCTTTCTTAACTTTTTCAGATTTATCCAGACTAAAGATAAAAGATTAAACGCTGACATGTGTCGTAATTTATAATCACAAAATCTCCCTGTTTTGATTTGTTACACATTCAGTCTTCTATAAGCAAAAGAGGTGCACAAGACATAATGGGTTTCACATGTGCTGTGTGATATCCTATATTTTGTGTTTAATGATTTTTTCACACATTGAGTCCTAATTCAGGAATGTGGAAAGGTCATATTTATGGACAGGTTATAAAACTAATTTATGAGTTTTCCCAGGGAAACCTGTGAGAGACTATGCAGGGCCTGACCATTTGTGTGTACGGTATGTGTGGGTGTATGTATATGTGTGTACACGATCATTTTGAGTGAAGTAATTTTAACTGGACTGGGCTACAAAGTCATGTTTACAGCGATTGTCTGTAGTCTGTTCCTGGGTCTATCAATTTCACTCACTTACATGCCACAGTAGCCGTGTTTCCTCAATCAGTGCTGATTAATATATACGACTATCAATTATATGATGGCAATAAACACACACACACACACACATGCAATAAGAATTCTCGCCACTACATCAAATCTCTTAATTTAATATCTTGTCACATCTTTATTGTGCTTGTTCATTTGTATTCATAAAGAGAAGTTCAGGATAAAGATTACCAGCTCAGTACATAAGCAAGAATCAATCTCTCATAATATTTATGTATACTATGCACATACATATTGTATATACATGCATCTATTGTATATGACTGAGTAGATGCCTGTTAGCAAAAACGGATTGTTTGTAATCTGTAATTAGCACTAATGTCTTACAAATATTCATAACTTTTCCGACATAAATTGTTTGCTTATATGGGAAATGAGGCGAAAAGTGTTCTTGACACAGTTTATACAACATGCCTGTCCTGAAAACAAAACAGAAACCAAGCCAACGAGGAAAGCAGAACTGCAACTGAGCGGTTCATGTTAACTAAAGAGAAAATGAAAATGATTCTGAGATTTGTTCCAAAATATATCGTTCATATTGACTTCATGTAGTTCGTTGTATCTGGATGCAGCGACTGTATTCAGAAGAACAACTTTCGAACTTTATTCATCACACGTACACTTAAGCACGGTGAAATTCCTGTCTGCATTTCACCCATCTGAAGCACTGAACACTCACATGAGCAATGAGCACACACTATGCTACAGCGCCCAGGGAGCAGTTGAGGGTTAGGTGCCTTGCTCAAGGGCACTTCAGCCCATAGCCATCCCATGTTAACCTAACCACATGTCTTTGGACTGTGGGAGGAAACCCGTGCAGATACAGGGAGAACATGCAAACTCCACACAGAAAGGCCCTCGTTGGCCACTGAGCTCGAACCCAGAACCTTCTTGCTGTAAAGCGACAGTGCTGACCACTACACCACCGTGTCGTCTGAAGAAAATCAAGAACAAGATCATTACATAGGGGGCGACGTTAAATAACTACAGATTTTATCATTAACCACTACACCACCATGCCGGCCGTATTAGCAGTGTAATTCCCTATAATATGGGAATCTTGCTGGAAATTTGTCAAACTATACTTTCTTTTGATCAAGCAAATGTGACAGCTAGGGTTGTTGTTCGCCTCATCTTTTTGGGAAAACTTTTTTTTAAATTGTAGAAAGTCAAATTGCTGTTGCTAGCAGTGAAATTTTCCAAGTTCAACTTGAACCTTGAACTTGAAGCACGGTGAATTTCCATTCTAGATGTCAATATGCAAATTAACTAGAAGTACACATAACATATCAAATGGTACCTGCATACAGCATAATGCACTGAGGTTTCTTTTCTGTTTCCTGATTGTGCTTTATCCTGAACGACTTGCTTATATGGATCGTCGATGACAAGTGGCAAGGTCAGGGGTCACTCCCTTGGCCATCAGGACTGTGTGAAGTGACCTCGCCAGGCTGAGGTCAGCAGCAGGTCTGTGACAGAGTTCAGGTGGTCAGAGGTCACGAACCCATGGCTGATTTGTTTTCCTTCTTTTCTAGGACAGGGAGAACCCTCATTGTCATTTCAGTCCTCGAATATTGCCGAAGTATTATTTTTAGATGGCAAACATGTCTCTTTGGTTTCATTGACTTTTTTATTTTTTTAAATGTACAGCAAACCTTTATGTTGAGACAGTTTACATATATGAATCATGCGCTGTACCTGGCAAAGCTTGTGTACTTTGCCCCAGCAGCTCTCGAAGCACCACAGACGTTGACCTTCGCCTAGTCACCATGGCAATTATGAACGATCTGGCGCAGAGTATTAACATTAAGGGAAGCACGGCTCCTTGCGCCCTGATTGACAGAGTGGCGGGAGAGAAGGTGCAGAAGAAAGAGCGGAAAAGGGAGGGAGCTGGAACGGGAACGGATTTGGCGGGCGGTGGAGAGCGAAAGAGGGAGGGAGTGATTTAGGTAAGAGTTGAAATGGGGAGGAAACGGAGAGAGGGATCATAGGAAGTGGCAGAGTTGGAAAGGGAAAGACAGAAAGATGGAGAGAGCAAGAGGGAGGGGTGGGAATGGAAGAATGGAGGTCTGTAGGCTGCTGAGTACATTTCCTACTGGACGCCGTCCACGTCAGGAAATGGCGGCCATAATTGAGACTAATTGGCGTGTGTTTTCGCTGTCTCAGCGCGCGTCAGGTGATGAGGTGGAAAGAGAACCACACACACACACACACACACACATACACTTTCGCCAGGACGCCATGCATGGCTACTTAAGGATCAAGTGTTCAGACCCACTGCTTTCCAAAATCCTTTACTCACTATGGGACAGGGCAGCCCTTCCACTTTCTTCTTCTCTTTCTTTCTTTATTTCTCTGTACTCCACTGCTGGCTCCCAGAGAGCCCAGGGAGGGGGCACGGGAAGAAAGAAGGAGTAGAAGAAAGAAAGAAGGAAAGAAAGAAATGCACCCAGCGACACTTTCATAGTTGTTGCCCTGGTAACTGGTGAGGCCGAGGGACTCGGAACAATGAAGCCGGATTCTTTTTTAAGTGTTGCTAATTAGCTTGCTTCTGCCTGGTGTTTTTTTTTGTGTGTGTGTGTGTGTGTGTGTGTGTGTGTGTGTTTGCTGTCTTAAAAAAAGATTAAAGTCAACAGAAAGAAGCACTGGAGAAAAAAAAGAAGAAGGGGTTTCTCTTCTCTGGCTTTAAAAAAATTACCCTATGACAGATCCTGGCACTTTAGATATACGAATAGATTATTGATGAGTTGGATGTGGGGGGTTTCCCCAGTAGTAGTGTTGTTCAGTACAGTATGTTTTACTAATGCACGGTGATAGACCCATTATTTGTTGGCATTATCAGGGTACAATGTGAGTCAGAGATTATTGCAACGCAGCACACAATCTTTTCATTCACGCTGGCCTGTGCGGAGATATGAAACGTGGCCTCACAGCACTGGCGACGAAATCCCGCTTTTTGCCCAGGAAGATTGATCCCCTCATAAATCTCTGACTTTTACTCCCTCTCTCTCTCTCTCGCGCACACACATACAAAAAAAAGAAAAGCGAACTCTTTCAAATGGCACCACTCCCACCCAGCCACACATGGTGAGTTTTGGAGAACTTTTCTTGTGTTCTTTTCAAGCCACCCTTTATTTTTGGAAGGTCTGTGTTTCTGCCTTTTCAGCCATTACCAGGTGTAGAAAATTTAAATCAAAAACATAAAAGGTCTCTCACATTTTTTTTCTTCTTCCCCTCCGTCTCTTGACCAGACGTGCAAGGTAATGGGTCTGCAAGTGAATGTTTCGAATATTCGTCTGTTTAAACAATATATCCGTATATATGTTTCCCTTCCTCCAGAGTTCCATTTTGGTATTATTAGCTTTTTTTTCTCTTTCTCTCTCTCTCTCTTTCTTTATTAATAAAAACATAGAAATATGTTCCATATGTGTTGTGTAGATGGGAAGCTCAGTTACTGGTCAGAGCTATCCTGAGTTTGGTGTGCATACGGAGCTGGCCAAAAGTATTGGCCAGCGTTCAATTCTTTAAGGGGGCGAGTGGAGGGAGCCACAAAACTTACCCTAACACCCCTGGAGTGCCCTAGTTCGTTCTTGCGATCTGCTAATATCTAAACGCCAGGATCTTGAAAAGCGCGCCGCAGTGACAGAATGCCATTTTTCATTATTAATTTGCGTAGCGTTCGCAGCCAAGAGATGTCTATCGAGTCGGACTTTGCGTTGCTGCCAGAAGGACAGCGTTAAGAAAACTGAAATTAAACTGCCATGAATTCGCCAGCGTCTGCTGCTTCCAGTGGAGAAGAAGCACTTTTTTTTGTTCTTCTTCTCTCTTGCTATTTATTATTCACTCTATTTCTTTCTTTCTTTCTTTCTTTGAGCTTGTCTCATGGTGGCAGTAGAAAAAATAATGATGCCCAGAGAGTCCTGCCAGAGTGCATTATCCTCCTCCCTGGCTCTTTGGGAGCAGGATATGGGGATAACTTACTTCTATTTCCTTTCTCGTACCTTTCATGTCACTTTTTTCTCCCCTTATGCTTTTATTTTTTTGTGCTTTTCCTGAACAACTCAAAGGTGCTGAACCTGCATCTGGAAAGTGGCACGTGGCTGCTTGTTTCAAACAGGTTACGTTTCTGAAAAATAGGATGTGAAAAAAAAACAATAATAAATAACCAATCGGACGTTTCAAACATCGGAGCTTATTTTTGATGCTCTTTTTTTTTAACCTACTCTTAGGTTTATTTTTTATTGCTTTGGCTCTAGTTCACCCTTTCCTCGTTTTAATGGCCAGCGTGAGTCCAGAGAGGCCTGCTGTAGCCATTTAAAATTTAAGCTTTCGCCGTAGCCTTTATATTGCGGAAACATTACATTAAATGGCAAGAGGACGGCACGTCATGTTTTTGAAGGTTCCTTAAATAATTTGAATGTTGGATAATTTGCTTGGTTTTTCGATTAAAAAAAAAAAAATTTTTGAGATTAACATTCTAATGGTTTTGAGTGAAAACAAATGTGACAAGCAACTGAAAGGGCCTATGAACAGCACGCTGGAGCAGGAAGTAGCAAATTAAAACCAGCTTTGGCCAACAGGAGGGGAAGAGTGGGAAGAAAAGGAGAGAAAAATGGTCAAAAGTGCAGTTTATTTGTAACCCACCGTGAAATTGGCCGGCTCTGCAGTCTACGGCCTTGGTAATGAGTCATGGGGACAAAATTAAGATCTAGACAAACTTTGGCGCAGGCCAGCGGAGTCGATCATGTCCAAGATTGCACACTTTGCCCCATGGCCCACGGTGGACGGCTGCTAACAGGCCCAATGCGCCTGACCGGGGCACTGTAGACACACTGTAGACATTGCTCATTTGGTGGCCAGCTGCAATGCAACATTCCAGCTTTTAAAAAGAAACAGGCAGGCCTTCAGCAGAAGATCAGAGATACTGAACCTCTGTATATCGGCCCTACCTTACCTCTGTTCGAGATGTGGGAGGCCATGAAATTCCAATCTTTTTTTTTTCAGGCAACGCTTGACACTCGAAGACGCTGCGTGGCTCAACATCCTGGTTCGCTACGATTGCTTAAAGTGCCACAGGTGTCTTCCACAGGTGACACGGAGGCTTTGCAAGTGACTACGCCTAATTATACTTCTGCAGGCACTAGATATCAAGGAGGAGGTGTATGAGGTATCTTGAGTGATATATTACAGCCAGTCACTGCGCTCCTGATACAGTCGGCTCTCAAATGAGTGACACATTCGTTCCTGGCGTATACTTTTGCGCAATTTCCCCTCATATGCCTAGTGTTATTTCCTGTGCTAATACAATTGTGTTTTTGTCATAAAATCTTGCAAGATCACATTCCAAATAACGTCGGAGCATAGCACGGATTTTCCTTTCAGCTTGAGTGCGTCCAACTGAAGAAGGGAAGCTTTTGTATTCCTTTCTTGTTTTCTTGCTGATACTGAGTGAGCAGGCATACACACTGGCGTCCTAGCTGCACGAAATGTGACCAGTCCTCCTTCGTCTCCTTCCTTTTATTCCAGAAACCAGGCCTTAATTTTGATTGTGGTAGGTTTTTCTTTTTCCCCCTTCTATGAATCAACCGTTCTGTTTTTCTAAAACTGTACAAATTCTCAACCTAGCGAAGGAAAAAGATCTAGTTATTTATGGAGTGTAATTTTGTTAATTGGAAAAAATGATTTCCTTATGGTTTTAAAATAGACCTTCCAGTAGGTCTCCTTGGTCCGTTGCTAAAAAAAAAAAAAGTCTGACCACACTCGTCCATATGCGCTAACATGAGGTTAGGTTACATTAATCACATAGTGGTCACACCCAGTTGCTTTTCTAAACAGTGTGAACAAATTACATGGAACGTTTCGAATTCAGTTTCTGTGTTTATTATAAGATTACTATAAGGTTTCTCTAATAAGTTATTTGGGATCAAGCTTTATTGGGCTTAGCCGCAGTCCGTGATATAATACCTGCTGGAAGCAGCTATTGTAGCACAAAGGATGTATTAAAGACATTAAAAATGCTGCAGTCTTGAGGGATTATGAACATCGCTGCATGAACCTCCTATAAAAAGGTCTGTTCTGGATTTATATATATACCACAAATTTGCTCGACTCCCATTGGAAGCCAGAAAAGCAGGGTTAGCTCGGTCGGTTAATTAAGAGACTTTGTTAGAGCACGAAGAAATTCCTTTTGGGTTGGAGCATGCACCGAGTTTCAACACCACGTCTCGTTCCCAGCTTCTGCATCACGGATTATGGGGAGTTCTTGTCCTCTATGCTGCTCTCCTCCTTCTCGGTCCTCTTTCCTTTCTGTACATATGTGGTCCAGACTTCTTCCAGCAGACACTGGAAGCTTTCTGAAGGTGTCTGCAGTTGTGCACCCAGCTTCTGTAACTTGATACCTTCTGACCCGGTCTGCTTCCAGTACTCCCCACCATCCACTCATCCACCCACACCCAGGGACGGCCTACCGTGGGGACGGAGGCTCCTGTTTTTCTAAGGGGGTAGTCATGGGGGTTGTTGCAAGCATCAACAATGGTCCTCTGTCAGCGATGATGGATCATTCCAGCATATGGTGCCCACCTGTACACAGACAAGCCAACTCTGCTCTATTTGGATTTACAGCAGAGAGAGAGAGAGAAGAGGGGAGAGAACACCCCGCATTTTGCCCAGATTCATCACCTCCCTGCAGTGTTTGCTTTAGCAACCTGAGCCTAATGAATAGAACCTGGGCCCGCCAGGGAAGAGGCGCCCAATCATGCCCTGTTTGTGTGTCTTGGTGCCTTGTTTTGGAACGCCTGTTGAACAGGCAAAAAGAGCTCTGCCCGACTTTGTTTTTGGTGGACGCGGACCACATGTAGTACATGCTGCACCCCTGCTTGCAGAATGGGAAGCAAGATGGAGAGAATATGGTCTGCTAGGCACATATGCCAAAAATAATTTTTTCCTCATTACTTTCCATAAATGGACCTTCAAGTGAATACCAGAGTTCCGCCTCTCTGCACCTAAAAGGAGGGCAAGGAGAGAAAGAAAACGGGTACCCCGCAATACCCCACACACATACTCCCTCCCCACAACCCTGCTGAATTTAAAACAACAACAACAACAACAAAAAAAAAACGCTCTGTTATTAAAGCCCATGTCAGGAGTGTTGATTTACGGGGGGAGGGAGGGGGTTGGTTTGGCCGATGACAGGTTCGGAGAACTCACACACAGTGCAGCTTAGGCCTCCAAGCTGGGCTCTGACCTCTTCACCCTCCCCTTCCCCTCTCTCTCTTTCTCTCTCTCTCTCTCTCTCTCTCTCTCTCTCTCTTAGCACCCACCCACCCTCTTTGCAATAAAACCTGTCTAACGTCGCAGTACAATGGAGCTGTTGTTGGACCAGGCCACCCGCCACCTCCCTCATATTTTCTTTAAAGGTGCAGCGCACGCCGGTGAATGCCATGAGGCTTTAGAAGGACATGCAGAGGGAGGGCCAAAGACTCGCAGGTCACCGTACAACACAGTTTCTCCCTCAAAGACTTATCTCAAAGACTTGACAAAGCAAAGGAAATCAAGTCAACATGGATGTCAGGGGGTTTTTTTTCCGTAGGTTTTCTGGCTCCGAGACTTTCTTCCTTTACTTATTGTTTTCTTTCCAACTCCGAGTCGAAGTTTATCCAGCTCGTCCAAAGTTTGTACGTTGTCAAGACTAATCCAATAGCTTTTCATCCACCCTGAACGGGGAGCTTGTGTGCAGTTTCCACAGGGAGATGACTGCTTCAGCGCCCGAGACTCCGGGACAGCCCCGGCTCCTTCCAGTCATGTTTGGCTTGCCCAACCTCTGCCCCTGAGCCGCTCTCAGTTCAGCCTGATGAAGCACAGAAGCACCGAGGCACTGACCACACATTTTTCTTCATCTATCAAGCACGCCCATAGAAAGGAGCTGCAAAGGCCAAGAAGAGACACAGATCACCTCAAGATAGTAGTTGCGCTTATTAGCAGCGTGACTGGTTTATTAAAAAAGTGTCATTTTCAGTGCTGTAATTTGGACCAGATAAGCCTTTATTGTTCCCAGATCCCATCTTATCCCAGGCCACCACTGGTGTGTGTCTGTAGATGAGTGCCTAAGCGCACATATATGTGGTCATATCTGGCGAGGGTATTTAATATCCACCACATGCCTGGTGTGTGCGTGTGTGTGTGTGTGTGTGTGTGTATGTGCAGCTGGACTGGCCAAGGCTAGACTGGGAGGTGTTTTTAGTCCACTTCAGTTTGTAAAGCCTACTGCTGAGGTCACACTCACACTGACGGGACATGGTTCCTGTTCAGTCGGACGGAGGGGCTTTTTCAGAGTGGGTGTGGGTGGAGGGGGCATGTGGGTGATATATGCGTGTGTGTGCACTATTCAGATGCGACCTCAGCAAAAGTAACAAGTGCTCTCGATACAACAGATGGTTTTCATCATGCAGGCCATATATGTGATTGCATGATGGGCCTCTCTCTCTCTCTCTCTCTCTCTCACACACACACACACACACTGTCACTCTCATATTTTTTAAAATAATAAGCATCTTTTATATCGAGGGCAGCGCTGTTAACTTCACAATGCACCCACCCACACACACATAAGTGCTTTTGCAATTGATATCATGATTAACTCAAACAGTGGGTGTCGGATATTTCAAAGGGACGTCGTTACTGTTCGTGTAAATTAATTGCTTATATCGGGGAGTCATAAAAAAGAAACCCGACCATTTAGATAATTTCGCTCATCTCCCCTGTTTTGCGTATAGGACATCCCATTTCCATTTTCGGCCGCGTGAGCCGGCAGTGTATCTCTTTTTTTTCTGTAGAATTCTGATTTTATATACCACAGCAGATCT
Organism: Cephalocassis borneensis; assembly: GCA_027564185.1. Lineage (NCBI taxonomy): Eukaryota > Metazoa > Chordata > Actinopteri > Siluriformes > Ariidae > Cephalocassis > Cephalocassis borneensis. The sequence goes on along the minus strand of JAOPUC010000019.1, from coordinate 29,238,865 downwards.
GAAGATCAGACTGGTGTTGGTAAATACATCAACAACTGTATCTCAGAGTGTCAGGTTAAAGTGGAATGCTTACTCGTTTTTTTTTTTTTTTCCTGTGAACTGATGGTCTGGCCCCACTTTTTTTTTTTCCATAAATCAATATTTACCATGTAGCCTTCCTCCCTCTCTTCGGAGCCAGGAAGCAAATGTGCATCCTGATGGCGCTCTTCAAAAAGTATGCTTTGCCCCCTGATTTACTGCCGCCTGGTGTTTTTGTTTGGAGAGGCATGTTTTGCCGTTGGCCCACTGCCCCCCGGCTTGGTGTGTTCAAACAAAAACAGGAGGGTAACTGAAATTCCTGAGCTCAGACGCAGACTGTTCAGACACTAATACCCTGTGCTGTTGGGCCCGGAGTCAGGATGGTGCTGTACAGGTGCGAGCGATAGATAGATAGATAGATAGATAGATAGATAGATAGATAGATAGATAGATAGATAGATAGATAGATACCATCATGGTACAATCAAGGGTGCATCTTTTGAACTTTTACTGTAGTATCTCTTTCACATGGGAATGTTCTTGTGTAGTGCCTTTAATTAGCTTTTAGAGGAATGTTAAAGCAGTGGTCTTTAAAGGTGACGTACCATGGTGGTGTAGTGGTTAGCGCTGTCACCTCACAGCAAGAAGTTTCTGAGTTCGAGCCCAGTGGCTGACAAGGGCCTTTCTGTGCGGAGTTTGCATGTACTCCCCGTGTCTGTGTGGGTTTCCTCCGGGTGCTCCGGTTTCCCCTACAGTCCAAAGACATGCAGGTTAGGCTTATCAGTGGCTCTAAATTGACCGTAGGTGTGTGAATGGCGATTTGTCTCTGTGTGTCAGCCCTGCGATGATCTGGTGACTTGTCCAGGGTGTACCCCATCAGGATAGGCTCCAGCTTGCTCACAACCCTGCACAGGATAAGCAGTTACGCACAATGGACGGATTGATGGATGGATATTATGCTCCTTTTCCGTGAGTTGACACATTTCCTGGAGGTCTTCGTGAAATATATGTGACATGATTTGCTCAAAATACCACACGGATAAAGCACCACAGCTCCCTTCTCCCCCTGTCTAAACAGCCCTGTGCAAAATGGCCCTGTTCCTTTAAATGATAATGAGCCACCGCTCACCCACCCCCCCTTTTCCGACAGCCAGTCAGAAAGCACTGTCTTCATGAATATTCATTCACAAAGGCAGTTCTCAAACAACGAGCAGAGATACTCAGACGAGGGGGTGGTATAATTCTCATGAGTTCCACTTGTGCCATCGAAAGAGGAGACGAATCTGAACGGATTGTTGAAGCTCATGTTTATTGAAATAGGCAGCGCAATAGAAAAAGGCCGGGTCGCCGAATTTCAGAGTGTAGGCGCTCCAGATACCCAAATGTACTATATATGCACAAGCACTGAAAAAAAAATCAGTTTTTCACAATATGTCCCCTTTCAGGTCTTATTATGTACCTTAAATTATTTTGAAACATATATTTAAATAATATCAGCTGGCTTTTTTTCGTGGTCTATCAGATATATTCCATTCAGCTAGAATGATATTGAACAAGTCAAAGACGAGTTCAAGATCATGCTAGCTGAATGGAATGTATATCTGATAGACCATGAAAAAAAGTCAGCCAATATTATTATTATTATTATAATACACTTTCTTCATATCAGCATTCTCGATGGCCAATGCTAGTTTACCCACAACTCGGTGCTGTTACCGTGGCAGTGAAGTCACCTCCCAGCCGGTGTAGTGTTCATCAGTAGTGTTAGCAAATGCTAATAAAGCAGACAAGCTAGTGCTATCGAGAGCAAGTAGCACAAGCTAACGACTGAGAAACTAAAGCTAGCCACACACTACGCCGATTTTCAGCGTACCGAGCCAACTGAAGTCGCGAGTCAGGCATAAAGACTAGTTTTCGATGGTACC
>JAOPUC010000019.1:29083418-29096018 GCA_027564185.1 Cephalocassis borneensis | reverse complement strand
GCAACATGGGTGTGAGGAGCTTTTCAAGTAATATGGAAAAAATTACTCCTGAAAAACATCTTGTACCCCACCTTTAACACAGTGAAATATTACGAAGCAAGGAAAACTCAAACTGCTTGATCTGGAAGCATTCTGTGTGTGTGTGTGTGTGTGTGTGTGTGTGTTTTTTAATGGAACAAATCAAGTTCAGGAAAATTAGAGATGTTCATTTCATAGGCAGGGGGGCAAAATTAATTGCAAATAGGGTTCTCATAATTTTTTTTTTAAATGCACTGATGAGAATTCCTCCCACAACCCATAATGGTACAAATCAACTTTACATACCTCAGAGGCGACACAGCATAAGAGTGGTTCAGGTCCCATGTACAACCTAATTATGCATTCATAAATTCCGCTAAGTCAGTAATGCAGAAATATAAGTTTTCCTGAATGCATTTAAATATTTCTCGAAGAAGCCGGAATTGCTAAACCAAACTAATGTTTAGTGTGCTGAATCTACAAAATTGCTTCGAAATCAAATTGAAAGCCCAATCATCATGAATCGAATCCAGATGATCTCCGACTCTCATACAGTCACCCATAAAAACATTCCTACCAACCATAGTAGACCTGTGGAACAAACTTCCAGAAAAAATGGTCACCATCAGAGACCGGCTGCAGTCCAAAAGCGAAGTGCACACTGCCAGCGTCCTGTCCGTCACTGACAGCCCTGTTGCTAAGCTGAGAGAAGATTGATATAGAAGGAAAAAATTTTTTTTTTTACCACAACACTAAGTTAAAAACATAGCTGCAAGAAGTGATGAAGGGCCCGAGCACCTCTGATATACCAAATCCAACAAACTGCCTCGGAATAGAACGTCAAAATGTAACATGTCAAAACGTACAACACCAAAAATAACTCACTTCCTGTTGAGTATGGCTAATGCAGCGTACATTACAATTTTGTTTGTCTTGGGGCACTCGACACAGCTACCAAATTTGACACAGACAGGTGAAACTATATACCGGGCAAAAGTCTCAATGACATGTAGGGGTGCTATGGAGTCCTCCGGACACACCTGGGGCAGAGCCTCTATCTCTGAGTAGCGGCGGCCAGGACTGATGTGTGCACCAAATTTCATGAGTTTTCGTCCATGGAAGCCACCTCAAAAATGGCCACGTTTTGAAGAAAAACACCACCACCAACAAGAAGTGCTGCCAGGAAAAACAAACCTTGACCTTGACCCAAATCACCCTCAAAATTTAAATCAGCTAATTTACGGACCATCATCCACCTACCCTGAAAATTTGAAGTCATCGGTGCAACTGTCTAGACGCTAGATTGTTAACAGACACAAAAAAACCCCACACTGATTACAATACTTTGCCAGCGAGATAATAATAAATAAGAATCCTTAGGAAAACAATAGGGCCTTGCACGTCGGTACAGCGCCCTCTGGTGGACACCAAAGGCTGTGCATCTCTGGTGCTCTGGCCCTTATGAAAGGGAGAAACAGTGGCCTTACTGCCAGTTGTAACAAATTAAATAGGACCCTGATATTCAGCAACTTCGTGTTCAGACTAATTGTATATACAGAGTTGATTTGCTTTCAGTGATTCACTGGTCTCAATCATGCAGGTTTTGCCTTAAAGGGGAACTTAAGGCAAATTTTTATCATCATCAAAATTCTACTTCTTGTTTTATTAAATATTGGAATGCATTTTTGGTAGCCATTTTGTCACTGCTATAGCACAGAGATGAAAGTGGAGCAAAGAAAAAAATCCTGAACTTTTGAAACTCAAACTAAGATTGGGGGCAACGTCCCCCGAAAAAAATTTTAATAACATAACATAACATGCAAAACCCTGCATTCTAGTGCATTTTAGTACTTATTTTCACTAAAACAAGGTACAAGCCTTTTTCTTTCATGTACATTAATGATTAACATGTCAAAAATATCACATTTAATTCCCCTCGTTAATGAATAATTTTCAGGAGCGCATTGTTCTAAATTCAGAATTTTCACTATTGGATGTCAAAACTTGTATAAACTGATGCCATCACAGCTTATGTGCAATACTGCATACATGTTTAGAAAATAATAATTCAACTGATATTAAATAGTTACACAAAAGAAAGACCGTGTTTTCTAAAGCATGATATTGTGATAAAATTGCGTTCACATGAGGTATGTATATAAGCATATAAGGTCTCGTACACACCAGCAAGCATTGTGAGACTACAAAAATGGCGGCGCCCTGTCGCCGAACGTAAACAAGCTGCACAATCGCAAAACCGAATTTCTATGAAACGGAACGTGAAAAATCAGAAAAATTTCTCCATTCGGAAAACCGGAGATTTTCAAGAGTTTTGTCAAATATCCGGATTTCCGGGTAAATCTGGAAGACTTTCATCTATATCTATCTATCTATATATATAGGCAAACATCTATGTATCATACCATTGCACTACAGTTCATTCATATTGCACATTTTGAACATACTGTAAATATCTATCACATCATTATAACATTCCATACCCTAATAATTCCTGTACATTTATATTTATATATATATATATATATATATATTTATTACACTTATTTACTGCTATGCACTTCTGGTTAGATGCAATCTGCATTTCGTTGCCTTGTACCTGTGACGTGCAATGACAAAGTTGAATCTAATCTAAAAAAAAAAAAAAATGACTACAGTAACTGAAAGCGAGAATAAAAGACGTTATTTTGTGAAGGAAAGGAAACGCAGGACCAAACTAATAAATATCAAGTCAAGTCAACTTTATTGTCAAATATGCTATACATGCTCGACATACAGCACAGATGAAAATTCAGTCCTCTCTGACCCACAGTGCAAACAGGCAATGCACGAAATAGAAATAGAATAACTGAAATAAACAATATAAACACTCTAGATAAGAAATAGACAGACTAAACACTCATATACACACACACACACACACACACAAACATATATACATACATATTGGAGCAAATATCAGCGGTCAGCAAGCACCTTGGTGTGATCAGCCGTTCGTTTAGTGACAGAATGATGTAACGGTCAGTGCACGGTCAAGGTAAACCTGCGCATGAGCACACAGACTTCCTCTGTCTGTTGCTTTTTGACTGCACAAAGCAAGCGATTTCATGTACATTAAATAACTTCCTAGCCATAGAACGGCCTGTTTTTGTTTGTTTTTTTTTAGATATTACAGAAATAAACATTTTAACTTTATTATCATCATTTATTTTCAAATAAACATATCACTATGACCAAATTTCAGAGGAAACTAAATTTCACCAATTTTATGAAATCAAAAGGCCGTCCACTTTTAAATGTTAACAATAAACCAATGATGTTATTCATTCCTAATTTAACAACAACAACAAAAAAAAAATCATCATTCGCAGATTGATGTAATACAAGTGAAATAAAACATGTCAGGATGTCCTGTTACTGGAAATAATGAGGATAGTAAGAGTGCATCTGCTTTGCACAACCCTGTTGCTGATCATTTTCCTCTAACAGCAAACACTGGGCTTTAAAGGGGAACTGGAGTCATTTTTAAACTCACTTTATTTCTTAATTAACGTGTTATTCAATTATGTTTTCGGGTTTTACTAACCTTATATCGTGACTCGTATTGGCATATTATATTACACTTATCAGCCTTTTTGGTTTTTAGCCATGCTGAATGTAGTTCGTTTGGTCCACGGCAGGCGTCGCTTATCCGCGCGATCTTCATGAGACTTGTGCGAGACATCAAAAGTGAAGTGTCAGCGCTGCCATTTTGAAAACTGTTTACACAGAGGCTAGATCGCCATATCATTCCAATTTAGATTAATTTTGAGATTTGCCAGCTTCATCAGTGATAGAGTGCCAGTCCTGTGCGCTGTGGTGCGTGCACCTGAAGGCGCACCTCGGGTTGCACGTGTGCCAAGTGGACTCCAGCACACGGGCCGTGAACAAAGCGCACCTGAGCTCAATTAAGGAACTATGTGTTTGCCTATTTAAGGACTGTGCTGATGCATTTGCAAAGTATTGCAAAGTATGATGGTATGCATTACCAAGCCTTTCTAACCGTCGTCTTGATTTCCTGTCTCACGATCCTTGTGCCTGTTTCTCGTTCTTGTCCTCGCTTAGCCTTTGATGTCCCGTTTGCACCTCGATTGACCCTTTTGCCTTATTCTTGTTTTTGATCGAGCCTGCCATTTTGGATTGCTTGCCTGTGTATATATTGTCTCACTGTATATATATATATATATTCTGCACTTTATTAAACTGTATACTTCCGCACGTACATCCGCCTCCCTTGCATACGTGACTTGGAGATTATTCCATATGACTTTAAATCAACGTGGAGTAGGGAAGAGCTGGAAAGACGACAGGATAAGGACGAGTCTGTCATGCTGGTATTTACGTCATTACTGTTGCACAATTAAAATGTGCCAGATCAGGTGGCTGGTGGGTTTTCAAAATAATAAATACATGCATGTGTTTTTGTGATAAATACATATTATACTGAGCGCATTTCCCACATAATCCTCACTAAGGTTTTGGACAGCACTACAAAATGGCGTCCACACTATATAGTGCCTTATGTAGTGAGTAGGGAGCGATTTCGGACACAGGGAAAACTTCCGGTTTGATTATATCAGCATTCGAAAGAGGGCGCACGCGTCTTTTGACAACATTGGCAGATGTTGGTCGTTTTGATTTCCGCTGTACATTTTACTTCTGTCCTACGATGTCTCGCACAGGTCTCAACGAATCTCGTTTATGCCCGTTGCTTTGACATACGGACTGATATATTACATAGCGTGTTTCAAACACTCATAACTTGCTATAGCGGCGACAAAATAGCGATCAAAAATGCGTTCCTATATTTAATAAAATGAGAAATAGAATTTTGAGAATAAAAAATTTGCCTTCAGTTCCCCTTTAATCCTCATATGCCACAGAAATTTGCAGACGATTGCAATTTTTCATTTAATAAAGAACAACGTATACTTTTTATCCATTTATAGTTGCAAACGGATAAAAGCGAGACGGCCTTTCGATTTCATAAAACCGGCGAAATTTAGTTCCCTTTGAAATTCGATCATTGCAATATGTTTATTTCTATAATATCTCACAAAATATCAGGCCATTCTGTGGCTGGGAAGTTTTTTAATTTGAGGAGATTCCCGAGCAAATAATGTGCATGAAATGGCGCAGTCAAGCAGACAGAGGAAGTCCGTGTGCGTGCGCATGCGCAGGTTTACCTTTGACCCTGCACTGACAGTTCCATCATTCTGTCGCCAAACGAACAGCCGATCACACCGAGGTGCTCGCCGAGCGCCAATTATTTATGCGTTTCTTTTCCTTCGTATAGAACATAACGTCTTTTCTTCTCGCTTTCTTTCCGTTACTGTAGTCGGTCTTTCACGTTTCATTCGCACGCTCACGTCCTCCATTTTTTCTCTCCTGTTTCAAATTTGTATCCCACAATGCTGTGCGCAAACGGGGAAAACCCGCCACGTCATGCACAACGTAGTATCTTGAATTGCGTCATGGTGAAGCAGGAAAAAATATCGGAGAATTTCGGGCCACATGGCCCTAAATTCATTAATTGTTCCATTTTTTAAAAAATAATAAAACTGGAAGTCTGTGATTCGAATTCAGTAGCTTTCAGTCCAATGAGCAAAAATAATTGGGCGTCGGGGAGAATTCTTTTTATGACCTACACTTGAAAAATCTGAAAGGCGGTCTAGCTTTAATCCTTGTTATGAGTTGCATTATAGTAGCCGTTAACAGTGTTTCCCTCATTGGCCTGTCTTTTATTCTTGTTCTTGAAGGCAAGAAAAAAAAAAAACACATTACAGGGAAACCTGAAGTTCTTCCTGTTTACAAAATGCTAACATTGAAAACGCCATACAAGGTCTAGGGGTTTAGCGGTTACTACAGAAACGGAGGTTTAAAACTGCCGCCTTACAGTCGACGCTGCAGTCTAGTTCGAAAACTTGAACCGCGCTTTCTGACCAATCCGATTTGAGAACTCAACAGCGCCATGCTACGTAATGAACTGAACAAGAGAGCTACCTGCTAGGATTCATAACAGCTTTGCAGTACAAAACGTACATAATACGCCTAGAGTTATTGAATATTTTGTTTGTGTGTGTGTGTGCGGGTGTGTGTGGGTGGGTGGCTGTGGGTGTTTTCGATACCTCAGACACCAGGTCCACGTGAAGGAGGAACCCGCAGAGCTTGAGGAGGACAGCCGGCCCGTGTCCCTCATTGCGTCCGTCACCCAGAACCTGGGCATGCCCAGTGACGAGCGCGACATGGAGGAGGAGCTTCCCACGGAGGAGCTGGAATAAAGGTGGGCGGGTTTGCGGTCCCCGCCTTTCCTTCCTGCGCAAGGTGTAAAATAACCACAAAGAGGAAAAACAAAGAGAGATGATCCAGAAGCAACCCCAACATCAAGAAACCAAAACAGGGTGTACCCCTCATCAGTCCATTTTATTTCTTTGTCTTTTTAGCGTCTTTTTTTTTTTTAAACGTCTCTCTACTTTTCCTCAGTTGATCTCTTCACTAAGAAAACGTTTTAAAACTCCCACAGACAAGTTCTTAGCCACTCGTGTATTTGAGACTGGTGCAGCCGGTTTGTATCTCGTGCTCAGAACAATCCGTCTCCGACTGACGGGCAAACATGCCACGAGTCCCCCAAAGCGTCTCGCTCTGCTCCTCCCATCTTATCAGCTTTACTTAACTTTTTACCTTTTTTTTTTCTGCCTGGCCTGAGAACTGCTTTGGGATAAAACCGCAGCTGTGGTTTACCTCGGAACGATGTTCACGCATCCAACAACGGAAAACACGAACTAGACCATTAGAATGAACTTCAGCCTGGTTCTATCCTGGACTTTTAGGTTCTTTCAGGGGCGTCATGCCTCTTTACTGAACAAAAAAGAAAGAAAATAGGAAAAAAAAAAAAAAACAAGGGATCAAAACATGACCAGAGCAACTGACTCCCTCGATCTTACCCTGACCTTTTGACCTTTGACCTTAAGATTTCTGAACTCTTGATAAAAGAGGGCTGGAGTTTTCCATTCTTGGAGCAGTGTTAACATTTTGTGATCACTATCTGATATCTGATGGCGAGAAACCAACCCGGTCTCTCTCTTTCTGCTTTTGTTAGACCATTCAAAGAAAAACAGAGATGAAATTGCGACCCCCCCCCCCCTCCCCCCCAAAAAAAGACATCTTTTTTTTTTCTTCAGGAAAAGGACCAACTGGTGTGTCAGCACTGGCAGCCATGATGAGGCGTCAAAGCTCAGAGACATGACTCTCTTAACTTCGACTCAAACGTGTGTGACGTAGCTTTTCGATGCTCTTTAAACATTTATTTCACATCCATTCATATTTCACAGTCAGCGACTTCTACAGGATCAGCCTTTCACATCGTGGTGTACTTGAGTTATAAATATGTAGGTTGATTTTCTGTTCCTGTTGTTATTTTATATATATATATATATATATATATTTTTTTTTTTTTTTTAACTGAAGAATTATCATTCCAAACGGGCTGGATTTTGGAGAGGATCTCAATAATCCTTCCTTTACCCAAAATGCCCTCTTACCTGTTACTTAAAGATGATTGAGAAGAGCACTTACCATCAAAGCAGCGACGGAAACAAGGACCACAAAACAAAGAAACCGAGAACGTTTAACACCAGGAAGATGGGCTCGATCAAAGTGGGTTCGAACGTGCAGGCTCCCTGAACCATCCCTCCAGGCAACTCTTTTTTTTTTTCCTTTCTTTATCATTTGTCGTTTTAAATTCAGCTGCGATACAAAGCGTTGTTTTAAAGAGATGGCCACAGAATACCTCAATCCACGGTGTTCCCTCGCGTCGTCAAGGGGATTCGTACTGTGGCCTGACTATTTCAAAGATCTACGTAGACGTCATCTAGATATACGAATGCTTATGGAAACGTCTGGTCAGCATGTGAGATTTTCAAACTTTAGCTTTCATCAAACTTTGGAGAAACAACATCAACGTTCATAGCAGTGGCATACCAAATTTCAAGTTTTAATTTCTTTCCTCCTCCCAATGTATTTTCGTTACAGGTTATTACCAAAGAGATTTGTAGTAAACCAAATACCCTGCTTTTTTTTTTTTCTTTTTAAATTTCTTGTCTTTGCTTTCCTTCCTCCTACAGAAACCTGTCCAAAAAGAAAACAGTTATTCCTTAAATTATTATGCTGGGGTTTTTTTGGGTTTTTTTTTTTTTGCTGTTAAGTTGAATATTAAGTGATTTGTTAAAGATTTCTAGTGTAGAACATTCCAAAAAACCAAAGCGTAAGATGCTAAAGAGAATTTGGTGGTTTTAAGACGAAAAACAAAGCTGTATAAGTGTAGTGTGTAAAGTGAATGAGTTAATCTTATGTGGTGTAAGGCCAAAAAGAAGCAGTATTGTCAAACCTCTTTCAGTTCCTTAGATGATAAAGCACTTAACGAGAAAATAAATGAAATAATAATAATTTTAAAAAACAAACAAACAAAAAACACGTTCTTACCCTCTCACGCTCAGGCAACGGCAAAGTGTTAAGAACACAACCTTTGAAAACGCCTCAAGGTCGAAGATATACGTACTTTTACAGACATAAGGCACTTGAATGACAAACGCTCAATACACAAATACTCATTTTTCGTTCGACGTGTTTTTATTTTTCTCTTTTTTTCAGTGTACTCAACACCGCCTTTGGTTTTCTTGACCCAGTCCTATTTCAAACATTTCCAAAGGATTCATCCGAAGGACATAACAACTAGATATCTGTTCAATAAAAGGAGCTTCAACGAAAATCGCGCTTCAAATCACGGTTAATCAGAGAGGAACTTTTTTTCAACCCCTTCTTTTTCAGTTCATTTCACGACCCCGCTCAAGGATTATTTCATTTCATTTCATTCTTAAAACAAAAAACACAAGAAATTATAAAAAACCAAAAATGTTGCTACCTCCTTTTTGAAATAGTCCACAAAATAAATGGCCAATGAAAACCATTCATAGATTCATACACCATCGTGTTTCTCATGCATCCTTAACAAAAAAAAAAAAAAAATAATAATAATAATAGTTGAGAACCAAAATATGCTTGTGAACAAAAAAAGCTTGTCTGGCGATCCTTGATCCTGAATTCATTTGCATGAATGAATGAATCCATGCAACACACACACACCGTGCTGACAAAAATAATAATAATAAGTAATGACTACCTCTCCCCTTAGAAAGAAAAAAATGCTGAGTCTTGTTAAGTGCAAAGCATTAAACGGTCAACGTTATTAAAAAAAGAAAAAAGGAAAAAGGTCTATTCCAAATTGCTCGTCCACCATCTTTAAGTGATCTATTAGCATAGTGTCTGTGTACAGGTCTGCGGCGAGGAGGCATTAATTGCGAGCTCTAATTCTGCATGCATAACGAGGGGCCAGGCCCTGCTTTAAGCCAATGAGGCGGCCGGTCATTAGAGTGCGCTCAATGGGCCAGTGTCAGAAATGATGATGGGCAGAATGCATTAACGTGGGTCCTCTCGTTCAAACGGCCCCCCGGCTTTCCAATTAATGCAAAGCGTGCCTTTATGGCGGCTTCGGGTCAGGGGGAAAAAAAGAGCACAGACACCCGCACTAAGCAGCGTAGTTGTAGTTGAGTGTAGCAGTGACTAACAACGAGTTTTGTTTTTTTGTTTTTTGTTTGGCTTGTTTTTGTTTTTTTGGTTCATCCTGTAGCTCACTGAAAAGACGAGCTGCAAAGAAGCCGGCTAAGTGGTGCTGGCGAAACCAAAATATCCCAAAGATAGACGTAGAGCGTAAACATCCATGCTAAAGATGACTACGATGAGGCATATACAGTACACAGGAATAATTGTGCTGAATCTTTCAGTAATAAGGAACTGCTGCATTTACGAAAGAACGTCAATCGTGCTTTAAGGTACACACCTGTAAACAAAGTTGTTTTATAAAGATGTAGACTGATATACGTCAGTGGTATTAACGATCACCATAATGTTTTTGTTAATCTTGTTGTAATGATGTATTATTGTATATTACAGCTTGGCTTAGCTCTCAAGGGCATTTCTTCCACACACACACACACTTTTTATCTTTATATACTTTTCTGCATTTTTTTTTTGAACTTCCTACATCCTTCTAGCTATTGTAAAACTTCCTATACTGTATTGCTTACGCTGTATGTATTTATCATATTATGTGCTGCAGGTATCATTATTTTCACTCCTGGGTTTTTTTTTTCCTTCTTTGCCTTCACAAAACATCTGGGACGATGCTTTTTTTTTTAAAAGTGTATTATCTCAAAAAAAAAAATAAAAAGACTTAAAGATTACGAAATTAGGTTAAGTGGTTTAGGTAAAAACACCAGTTTGTATATTTATCTTAGTTAGGTCTATTTTGATACTCTTTTTTTTTTTTTTTTGGTCTCTGTATTGCAGTTACGCATTTTTATGGAAAAGGAAGAAAAAAAACCAAGAGAAAACAAAATTTCCAAAAAAAGAAAAAAGAAAAGTTGAATTCATTGTTGCAATGATACCTCAGAAGGACTTTTTTTTTTTCCTCAAAGGACAGGACCAAAACCTCAAACAAGGAGAATGAGGAAAATACAGAACGTGAAGAAGAAGAAACATGTAGCCCTTTCATGCTTTAAAAAAAATAACTTTGAGGTGTTTGTTGGTCCTTTTAAGGTGCCAATGGATGTATTTGTACAGACTCCCTTTAAACCAAATCATTCCTGTAGTTTGCAGAAACGTCTCAAAGCTGTCGGTCACTTGGCAATGGTGATTTATATCACAGCGAGTCGGTCTTTATTCGTCACGTTGGCTCACAGCCCAGTGGACTGCGCAGCAAGGCTCTCGTTAGCTTAATTGGCATTAATGGCTTAGCGATTTAAAGAAGAAAAAAAAAGGCTGACGTGCTATTGTCGTTTTCATGCCATCGCTGATTCTAATGATTTTTTTTTACTTATTTTTGTCTTTTCTTTCCTTATGCTTTAGTTGATCTTGAAAACAATGGGACCATGATTTCTGCTGCAACCTGTTTGTTTTTGGAATCAGATCTGCTGATGGTTATTTATGACATTATTCAGTTCCTTCCTAGTCCGTAGTCGAACTGGTTAGAAATTTGAATCTTTTCTACAATAGAAATACCAAGCAAGATTCCACTGTCACTGAATTACACTTAATCTGTGTCACTTCCTTTAAAAAATATCATATATTTGTTTACCATTGTGTCTATTGAGCTGTCTGAGCTCCATTTCCATTCCCATGTGATTGACAGCTTTAATGGGACGTTTTCCAGAAAACGGATCCTTGCCGAGGAGCTTTGCCTGACGGTATTATTATTATTATTATTATTATTATTATTATTATTTTTGCCAATTGAATGGATCTACCACTTTAGCGCTCATTTCATTTGCATCTTAAGAATGTGTGTACATTTTTTTTTAATCAGCAGTGATTTTTATGTACTTAGTTTAGTATAAATATATATATTTTTTGTTTACCTTTTTTATTTTGTTTGAAACTTTTGAATGAAAACTTTAGGGGAAAGAACACATGGTGGTTCTGAGATGGTATTGAAAAAAAGAAAAAAAGAAAAGGCAACTAGCCAGCCACCGTTATTGTTTTTAACCCTGGGGTGACCGTGTCTATGCCAGTCACTGCCATTTTTCTTCATGCTGTATAAAAAAAAACAACAAAAAAACAAAAAACACATATATCTGTGTATTTGTAACCTGAATCTTCTTGTGTCTGCTCATGCAGACAATAAAAAACTGTACAGTAGTTCTAGTTGCATGTAATCTGTACTAATTATTGACAATGGCATTATAAAATGCAATAAAATACTTATTACACTGTCCACGGCTGTGTCCATGGTGTGTGTGTGTGTGTGTTCGTTTATAGACATGGGTGTGAAGCATTTGGGTTTCGTTCAGGTTGAAGGATTTGAGAAATAAACTGGAGTAAATGTGAGAAGTGAGAAGTCTTGCAAAAAACGTGTTCTTGATTAGCAGTAAACCAAAAAAAAAGGAGGGGGGGATCAGATATGACACTTTGCCATATCAAGTTTGGCGTGAGCAAATGATCGGGCCTGATTTGCTCACACCAACGACCCTGAAGCTGTTTCCGCAGCACTTGCTGTACAGATTTTAAGATCTCAACTGGATGAAGAAATGGAGATGGGAAGAAGGGAATAAAGGAAACGTCTGTTTGACGGACTTTTCGGCGACGCTCTGTGGTAAAAACATCTGGAAAGAGGTCTGTCCAAAGCCAGGCTGAAACAGACCTTCTTAAAATTAGAGTAATAGGGTAATGTTTACAACTGCCACTTTTGTCTAAGAGGATCAAGCTAATGATAGTTATTTACTTTTCATTTTTACTTTCCTCACACATACTATATTTTTATTTTTTTACTTCTCTTACAAGCGGTGTCCGAATTGCTGCCAAGGACCTTCAGCTGAAAGGAAAAATGATAGGTAGTTACACTCTAAAAAATAAAGGTGCTTCAGTGGTTCTTCAAATCTCTGGATGGTTCCATGGAGAGTCAAAACTCTGTGA
>JAOPUC010000019.1:27862479-27873196 GCA_027564185.1 Cephalocassis borneensis | reverse complement strand
CTCCTACATGGATAACTATCTTTGAGAACCTGTGCTTGCCTAGGACCCTAAGATTACCTGCTATGTCTGGTGCCCTGACTCCCAGTATACACCTGACTAAAGCTGCTGGTGCCCCTAAAGGCCGAGCTAATTTCATGTGCCACATGATAGATTCCCCTATAACCAGAGCTATTTCAGGTTTCTAAGCGGGTGCATCACTAAGGAGAGCAAACCTGTTCGACACGTGAAGCGGTAGATTTGGCTCTATGCTGCCAAGTTGTCACCCATTTGCCCCACTGTAAAGGCTTGAATGCTGAAGTTGGGGGATTACTAACTCCACCTCGGGCATCCAGACTTTCCCCTGCAGAAACTACACTGTTCTCATCCTCACTAGCCTTCTCTAAAGTCTAGGTACATACTTCTAAAGCTGCAATCTTCTCAGTCACAGAGCTAACTAATCTGGACTTATCACAATTAAAGCCATCACTAGCGATGGAGGAAGAATGACTAAACATCCTGTACTCAGCACTGAAAAAGCTGAAGGTGTGCCATGATGAAAGGATTCACATACCTTAATCAAGGATATGTTGATATTAAAGCAGATCTGATGCGGATGGCCTCTGCTGTGGTCTTCATGCAGGAGGAGAAAAAAAAGCTTCCGGTCTTGACATTCTTCCAAAAAAAAATTAAATGCGGAAAAAGGAACGTGAAAGTACAATTAAAAAAAGAGAAAAGGATGCTGGAAAATTATTTGTAGAGAAAATAAAAAAGATTAGTGATTAACGCCAACACTTGCGGAAAAAAAGACTCATCGCAAACAACTCGGAAACCAGGAAGTACGTCGCACAGAATGCACATGTGCCAACTCTTCTCTTGTGTTGTCTTCTGTTAAGCAGGTCTTTTTTTATTTTTCTCTTCTATTTTCTCAAGTGTCTCAAGCTTTTATCCAGGGTTTATACTGTCTTTTCTTTTCCCCCCACAACCTCTTCACAAGATTTAGCCCATATTTGCTTGATTTTATGCCAGGAGGACACCATGTTGTCACTGATGTCATCTTCATCCTCTTCCTGCATGTCCTGACATACTTGATATCTGTTAGACAGGGTTATTTGAAAGGCATCTGCAAAGAAAGTGTCTTGTAAGAGTTGAACATTAAACTTGTTCCTTGTGCTGGTTGTTATTTCACACCTTTTCAACTGGAGTTGCAGTTTTAGCACTGCAACTCCAGTTTTAGTTAATGGTGGTCTGATGCTGTATCCACCCCGCGTTTGGCCCTGACATCTAGCATGGTTCTTCTGAATTTCTTGCTAATACCCACACAACACCTTCACCAATTGTGCTCTCCCCAATGCCTCGTCTTGCACCAGGCTTTGGTGGATTGATGTCTGATTACAGCCAGAGTCCACCAAAGTCTGATACGTATCCCCTTGGATACTCACCGGTATGCAATACGCTCCGGCTCGATTGAGGGTGGTCCCTGGTGTGTCAGGGATCCAGACCACCGTGCCCACCTCCATCGCCGAGCACTGATGCTGGAGGTGCCCCGGCTCCCCGCAGCACCAGTAAACTGGCCCGGGCTCTCTCTCTGTACCGATGTTCTGGAGCTCACTCACCTGAGCGGGGGGAGAGACAGACACGGAAGTGGGAAACAGTAGGGCACCATGGGTGCAGCGGGCTGGCTGGGGTGGAAGCCAGCCCCTGCCTCTGTGGTGGGGGAATGGGGTGAGGACAAGGAACAGAAGAGGAGAGAGAGTGAGAGGAGAGGGGAGAAGAGGAGACATGCTGTCCTGCAGTCGGAACAGCCGCCAAATGGTCCTCCGCCAGCTTGATGGCCTGATCCAGCGACGCTGGGCGATGGCACTGGACCCACTCCACGGTCCCTTCGGGTAGTCGGGCGATGAACTGTTCCAGTACCACCAGATCGACGATTCCCTTGGCGTCATGGTTGTCAGCCCTCAGCCACCGCCAGCAGGCGTCCCGGAGTTGCTGGCCAAACGCGAACGGCTGGCTGACCTCCTCCAGGCATAGAGCGTGGAAGCACTGTCGATGTTGTTCTGGAGTGTGCCCCACATGCTGGAGGATGGCCTGGTGGAGGTCTGCATAGACCAGCCAGCTGTCAGTGGGGAGCTGTAGTGCGGCCAGCTGCGCCTCACCCATTAGCTGGGGGAGGAGGCACACCAGGCGCTGTTCCACCGGCCAGCCCGAGGCCTCTGCTGCTTGTTCAGAGAGCATGAGGAAGGCCTCGGGGTCATCGTGCAGGCCCATCTTTGTTAGGGTGAGGTGGGGAGGGCCCTCGGTGGTGGAGGTGGTGGACCCCACCGACATGAGGAGGTGCCAGAATGCCTGACGATCTTCCTGCTGCGCCAGCACCAGGGCCTTGAATGTTTGCTTCTGCTCCTTCCGGAGGGCAACTAGCGCCTGGTGCTGGCTTTGCTGGGCCGTGGCGAGGGCATAGACCAAGTCTGTGAAGGGGGAGGACTCCATGGGTCTGTTCTTCTCTGTGCTCTGATCCCAGGTTTCAGCACCACTGTAACACTTTGAGCAGGTGGGTGGAGCACAGAAGTACGGCAGGCCAGAACTGAGTTACAAAAACTCTTTATTTTGGCACTTTTTAGTGTTCCACTCTCCCAGCCACACAGACATGCACACACACATTTGTCATCTGGTTGGGGAGAGAGCTCCCTCCTCTGCTCTCTCTCTCTCCTTATATAGGGCACAGTCACTGAGGAAGACACACAAACACACGTTAACTTACATCAGGTGCAGTGATCCTGCCACTTACCTTCCCTGACTCCGCCCTCCAGTCACAGACTGACACTTGACCACACCCATGCTGCCACAATGATCTACTTGGATTCTTGGCCCAACTCACTTTACCAGTCAAGCATATACTTCAAGAGCTGTACAAAGAAAAGCATGGATGGGATGAGAAAATTCCACACACAACATCTCAGAAATGGACAGAGTGGACATCCAGTCTTGAAAGGCTAAATGATTCAATGTGCCCTGCTGTACTAAACAAAAACATTTTGGAGAATGGACATTTGCCCAACTGCATCATTTCTCAGACTCCACTGAGTATGAGTATGGCACTGTGAGCTACCTGCAGATGAAGAATGACTGAGGTGAAATTTCTGTTTCCTTCAGAATGGGAAAAGGTAGACTAGCCCCCTTGAAATAGGTCACAGTCCCCAGGATGGAGCTCACAGCTTAATTGTTGTCAGTGAGAGTAGACAAAATGTTGAAGGTAGAGCTGCAAATGAAACTTGAAAAACCAGCCTTTTGTACTGATAAGTCAGACAGTGCTGAAATATATTACCAATGAACATACATTGTTCCACAACTTTGTAGAATAGCTGTGATCCAGGAGAACACCAGCATGTCACAATGGAGGTTTGTAGGCACAAAGTCAAATCCAGCCGATGATGTATCCAGAGGATTAAGCACCAATAAATTTGTTGAATGTAAGTGATGGATACAGGGTCCAACCTTTCTCAGCAAAGCAGAGGATGATTGGCCAGTTAACCCCATTAATTTTCAGTTTAACCCACTTGATAACCAAGTGGTAAAAAGGAATGTTGTCGCATATGGTACTGATATCCTAGACAAAGAAAACCCAATTGACCAGCTTCTGTCACACTACTTCAATTGGCTGAGACTCAATAAGGCAGTGGCTTGTGAATGGGGGGAAATGTGATCTCAATGATTTTCACCATGGCATGGTTGTTGGCACCAGATGGACTGGTTTGAGTATTTCAGAAACTCCTGACCTCCTGGAATTTTTCACACATTTTTCTTTATTGTTTACACATCATTCAATGAGCTTTTATGAGGGCAGAAATGCCTTGTTGAGAGAGGTCAGAGGAGAATGGCCAGACTAGGTTGAGCTGACAGGAAGGCTACAGCAACTCAAATAACCACTCCTAACAATTTTAGTGAGCAGAGAGCATTTTGGAACACACAACACTTTGAATCTTGAGGCATTAGGTTCTAATTTGGTCAGATAAAACAGGAATTGGAGGATATAGTAGACACAGATCCTCCAAAACTGGACAGCTGAAGACTGGAAAAAGACCAGGTAATGTTTTCTACTGTCTTCAACTGTCCAGTTGTGGACAACTAAAGTTCAGTAGTTTATCAAACACAAGTGAAGAGAAATAATTTATTTCCTGTGCAAAAAATACACTCCAGGAACTCAATTCATTACTTTCATATAACAATGAATGTTGGATACAAAGAATGTTACCTTAGCTCCACTGAGGGGAAAAAACAAAGATATCAAAGATTTTGTCATGAAATTAAATTAATGAATGGTAAGGGGGAAAACATTTATAAAAGCTGATTATCTCTGCAGTTCTTGGTTGACTCAGCTAATTAGTGTGAATAATGGGAAGCAATGAGGACTACCAAGATCAGAGTAGTTCAGTTGATATTGAGCTTTGTGTTTATACTGGATTTAAATATTGGATATTTTGGTTGTGAAATTTATGTGAAAAGACAGTCTAATCTGAAATAGAGAAACCCCATTTCTCTTAGATAATTATTGGATAATTTAAATTAGAAATATTAAGACACCCTGACTGCAGGCAGAAATCTTAATAGATGATACGTGATGTCTTCATTCTTCTTAATTCCTTTCAGCTTGCAAAGTGTTGAGTGGATAGGAATTGGATCCTCTACTGTGCTTGAAATTATGGCAGGTGAGGTGGGCGTGTTTACATTATTGCCGATGCCAGTCATGGGTGCTGTCATTTGCATATATAATAGATCAAAGCATACATGTTGAAAGCGTCCTGAAAATGCCTTAATTAGGCTGCAATGCATGATAGTGCTTCTCATAAATCACTCCAACGCATAATTCCCTAGGGTGTAAAAAGCTGAAGAGAAGTAGAGATGGATAGTAATGTACTATTCCATTACATTTTAAGTAGTTTTTTAAATAAATTATTATACTTGTTTTCATGGGGAATACAAGTTTTGATTGAATAAATTGAAAATAAATTAATAAAAAGTAAATTCATTAAATGTTCATAAATTGAGCATAGTGTAGTTCTGGCAGGCCACAAAGTCAAGCTTAGCCCTCAATCCCAGCTACATCAGCTGACTATAAGTGATCTCAAGCCAGCCCACATCAGCTGATTCCTTTCTATGCATTCCTTTCTATACATTCATGGGTGGCATGGTGGTATAAGTGGTTAGCATGGTTGCCTCACAGCAAGAAGGTTCTGGGTTTGAGTTTCCTCCGGGTGCTCCGGTTTTCCCCACAGTTCAAAGACGTGGTTAGGTTAATATGGGACAGCCTTGGGCTGAGGTGCGCTTGAGCAAGGCACCTAACTCCCAACTGCTCCCCAGCTGTTAGCATGACTACCCACTGCTTTGTGTGTGTGCTTATTGCTCACACGTGTGTGCATGTGTGTGTTCACTGCTTCAGATGGGTTAAATGCAGAGAGGAATTTCACAAGTGTGTGATGAATAAAGTTGTGCTTTCCTTCTTTCTATTGACATATCTCTCATAGGGCACCTTATTTAAGCTGCTTTAACCTGCCTACCTTTGCTGCTTCCTCTGGAAGCCATTTTTGCAAGAGAGTACCATTTCCATTCGCTGTAGCTCTCATTTGGCAAGTAGAAGTCTCTGCTCCCAGGATTAAGGAATGGCCTCTGCCCAGGCTTCTGGAGATCTTGTTAAAAAATTGCATCATGGCTCCAATTGGAGCTTCCCTCAAGGAGCTACATGCATTGTTGTGGGGGGCATCTGCATCAAGTCCCCATCAGCAGATTTCTTCAGCTCCTCTGCTCTTAGGGAAGCCACTGAAAATGAAAACACTGCCAACACCTCCAAGCAGTCCCAGCTCCAGCCGCTCTGCTGCCCAAGAGAGCATGAGTCTCAGCCCAGTAGCTGCACCTGCAGACCCAAATGACTCCTTGTCACCCTTGTCCAGCATCTAGTATCACTTGCCACCATGATACTATATACTGAATATGCATAAGTGTATACTATTCTTAACCATTAGGTGGCACTGGGCATACCTAACAACCTGTCTTCTCTCTCTCTCTCTCTCTCTCTCTCTCTCTCTGTTTGGCTCTCTCTGTTGAGTTACACTGAGACACCAGTGATGCTGACCTCATCTACCTCTCGGACTTGCCTGATCCATCCTGATGCCCTACGTCTGGCTGGAGTCTCACCACATTGCTCCTGTGGAGGATGACCCCATAGGGACAGTTGAAAGTTGCACTTCGAAGATGGCTCTGGACACTGACAGTTTTGCTATGATGGCTGAGGACTACAACATTACAAACTTAGGACTGCCGTTGTCATGAACAGTTTTGCACTCAAGTCTCCATCAATGAACAGTCAATAATTTCAACAAAATAGATTTCATGCTAGAACTATAATGAATTTCCTGGTTACACAGTTGTACTTTGTGACTATACAGGACACAGTTATAGAAGCAAATTATTTATAATCATGTTATCTGTTATTATCCAAATAAGGATGGGTTCCCTTCTGAGTCTGATTCCTCTCAAGGTTTCTTCCTCATGTTCGTCTGAGGGAGTTTTTCCTTGCCATTGTCACTGCAGTCTTGCTCATCAGGGATAAATTAGGGATAAAATTAGTTCTTGTTTAAAGTATTTAATTTTCTGTAAAGCTGCTTTGCAACAATATTTTTAAAAGTGCTATACAAAATAAACTTGAATTGACCATGAACTCCAGAATCTAAGCCCTGTATTCCAGTTCAGCTCCCTCTACAACTTTGCATTTCCCGGCAACAGTAGGTCTGTTTTCAAAACCAATTCAAAGCCAGACCAATGTATCTCAGCACTCAAACATACATTTACAAATGTGAGTATTTCTCTATCTGAAAAGAAAACATCAGGCCCTCTCCAGACTATAGAATTTCTAGGCATCACCTTCGACCACAATCTGATGCAAGCTTCACCGCCTCTCAGAAAAAAAAAAATCAAATTGCAGTCAGAGAGGTCATGAGAAGTGCCAGAGATAATAGAAATTTCAAAAAGGAAATTGCTTCTGTGCTTGGGCATCTTAATTATGCAATGGAAGGGACACTCCTTTATATCCAGGCTTCTCAACCTCTCTAAATCTGTAGAGAACTCCCTGATAGGGTGAGCTTGGATAGATAATAATCACTGTATACCAGGAACACCCCCATGATCTAAAATTTTGGAGATGTGTTGACCCAGTCATCTAGCCATTGCAATTTGGCCCTTGTCAAAGATGCTAAGATCCTTATGCTTGCCCATTTTTCTGCTGCCAACAACTGACTGTTCAAACTGACTGTTCACGTACTGCCTAATATATCCCACCTCTTGATAGGTGTCTTTTTATTTTTTCCCTTCATCCTCCTTGTCCAGCACTATCACCAGGTCAGGGTCCATGTTGAGCCTAATGGTTCACATGTCATAGTAATTGGAGCATAGTTTTATGCTATGGAGGAAACCCACACAGACTCAGGGAGAACATGCAAACTCCCCACAGAAAGGCTCCCATCAGCCACTGGGCTTGAACCCAGAAGCTTCTTGCTGTGAGGTGACAGTGATGACCACTACACCACTGTGCTGCCCCCTTGATAGGCATCATTGTAATGATATAATAGAAACGACAAGTCCTTTACTGGAGAATGGCTGCTTTGCAGGATTTGAAACGGTGAACTATAAAAGCACTGACATGTGAAGTGAACAACATTTGATTATATCCTTGATCGGTGTCACTGTAACAATATAATCAATGTTGTTCACATCACATCTCAGTGCCTTTATAGTTCACCATTTCGAATCCTGCAAAGGCAGCCATCCTCCATTAAAGGACTTGTTGCAGGAGTTCAATTTCATCGGCACTTTGTGGATCCATCCAGTTTCAGCCTACTTGAAAACCAATCCATCCATCCATCCATTATCTTCAGCTGCTTATCCTGTTCTACAGGGTCGCAGGCAAGCTGGAGCCTATTCCGTCTGACTATGGGCAAGAGGCGGGGTACACCCTGGACAAGTCGCCAGGTTATCACAGGGCTGACACAAACAACCATTCACACTCCAATCTATTCATCTACTGCTAAATGGCCTTAAGAGAGAGAAACCACAAGGCAATGATGTATGTCTCTCTTTCATGCTCCCACTTCTGCATAAATTAATCACATAACTAAGGGGTGGGTGCTTTGGTCATTATAGTGACCTTCTAACAGAAACAGTCTTTGCTGCCGCCCCTGCTTTAGCCTTTCCATGCAGGCACATGGAAGGGCAGGAAAGTGTACCCTCCCTGCCTTAGGGCAGGGAGGCCCCTTAATCAATGCCATTTTCATGTTTAATTGCCATTTCAATTAAGCCTCACTACTCTCCATATTTTTAAAAATCATTCAAGACTGATAAGGAAAAGGAATTAACATCAATTCTGATTCTGTTTCTCCCTTGTCCTCTATGACTCATATCTGAGAAGCCAACCCCGAGCCAGCCGTCAAGAGCCCCTTCTTGTCCAATAATAGTGGCACATGTGTTTTTGTTGAAAATATTTATTTTCTGATGAGGGATTGATTTTCTCTGAATAAATTTATTTAAATTAAACGTTGGATTTTTCTCATTTTTATATCCACCAACTTGGTTGGAGGAGGTTGTTTTTGTCTCTGTTTGATTTTTTCCCCCAACATAAATCAAAAAGTAGTGAATGGATTTTGATGAAATTTTGGGCCATGGGCCAAGGAACTTTTTTTTTTTTTCAATTTTGATGCAAATTTGGATATGTATGTGGATCCAGGATCCAGGTATGTATGCAGAGCCAGGATTTTTTATGGGTATTCTAATTTGTGGCTTGGTTTAGCTATGCACTCTACTGAGTACCCATCTAGTTTCTGTGTGAGATGAAGCTACTTCACCAAAAGGTGGATTTTTTTTCGAAACTTTTTTTTAACGAATTTTTACAAGGGGTGTCAATGATCATGAAGAGCACTGTATTCCTGCCTTACATTCAGATTCATTGCATCCCTGACATGGATCAATTGTGGCATTGGATGGGAGATATCACTAAGGTACTTGGAAAGTGAGCCATATTTTAACTGTAGCATACCATTTCAGTCACTTTAAGGACTCAATATAATAATTTCTCATAATTTCCTGGTGTGCAAAATGAGTAATTTTTCTGCTCATATCCAAAGGACTGAAGGGCTGAAAAAGGAAAATGTTCCAATACTAAGGGTGAAATGGATTCAGATGGTTTTCAATGATTTTATAATATATACATATATAATAGATTATTAATCAGTGAGCCATTGATTAGCTAATGTAAAAAGTTTTGAAGCCCGGAGAGGCCACTGAAATTTTTGCACAATATAGTAACATAGTGACTCTGGAATACCTAATCGGAGTCAGGAAATCATAATGCTTCCTTAATCTACTTTATTTGTGCTTGATTTGCTTGTCTAAAGATGCATGTGATTTAATAGGCATAGTTCAAGCTCCTTATTAAATAGAGAACACTTTAATTAAATATTTTTATCCATAAATAGCGGGGACTTAAACCAGTTGTAAAGAGCTTGTGCTTCAGAAGAAAGCAAAATGTTTACTTAATTACTTCAAAGCCCGGCAATACCATTTACATGACCTCAACTTACAACCCTAATTCCAAAAAAGCTGGGATGCTATGTCACAATGTAAATAACAAGAGTGCTCTAAGAGCACAATATCCCCC
The DNA here is from genome assembly GCA_027564185.1 of Cephalocassis borneensis. Taxonomy (NCBI): domain Eukaryota; kingdom Metazoa; phylum Chordata; class Actinopteri; order Siluriformes; family Ariidae; genus Cephalocassis; species Cephalocassis borneensis. The sequence continues at coordinate 27,863,523 of JAOPUC010000019.1, read as the reverse complement.
ACTGGCAACTATGCCATAACTCTGGTAAAATGTGACTGAATTGAACAAAATTGCAATATGCATAATATATAGATTTAGGCACTGCCTGAAAGCAGAGCTCCCATCTGTTTCTGGGTTATAGAATTTTCTTATATCATAGCCTGCCTCTTTTGTTTTATTTGTTTACCATTATAGTTACTATACTGTTTCCTTATGTTGTACAAAACGTACACAGAAAGAGAATAGCTCTGGCCTGATGAGCAGAGTCAGGGCAATATTTACAAATTTGATTTCACCATTGCTGAGACAAGAATACAAAAAAAAATGAAAACAAAATATAAGACAATGAATACACTGCCAGGTACAAAAACCCAGGATAAAAACCCAGTGGGATTAAAAACTCCTGGAAACGTACTCCTTGTTTGAATGCAGTGCATGTAGCTCCGAGGATTAGAGCTTTGACTCTGAAAAGACAATAGAGGTTTTGTTAAAAAAAAGTGCAATTGAGGAAATATTCAAAACACTCAGCATTGGCATTATCAACATAGTAATATTTAGAAATTGTGTTATGAAACTGGAAAGACCATTAAAGAGTTTTCTTAGAGTTATAGTTTGTTCGTCAAAGATCAGGTACTGAAACCATCAGAAAACAACTCGATGGGTTACTCACTATTCAGCTGTTGGGTTTCCTGTGGTGGCAGGCATGGACGCACAGGACCAAAACCAACAGAAAACAACTCGATGGAGTTATTCACTATTCAGCTGTTGGATTTCCTATGGTTGCAGGCGCACACACACACGACTGAAACCAGGGCCGCTGACAGCTTTGGCTGGGCCCGGGACAAAATGCTCTGAATGCCCCCCCAGGCCAACCCACACACCCACCCACCTCTCTTATGCCAGTCTCTACTCACTCCAACCCTTAAATGACAGGTATTCAAAAACCATTCAACCCGTCAACAACCATTTCATTTTAGCATTTTTACAGTTTTAACATTTCCTTAGTCTGCAACTATTCAGGTGTGAAATGCAATGCGCCGGACTTTTGTTGTGGCAAAGTCGTCA
>JAOPUC010000019.1:27560101-27572659 GCA_027564185.1 Cephalocassis borneensis | reverse complement strand
AGGGTGCCCACTCACACCTGATTGTCATCCCATTGATTGAAAACACCTGACTCTAATTTCACCTTCAAATTAACTGCGAATTCTAGAGGTTCACATATTTGTGAGTGGCAGAAGTACGTAATATTGGATCATTTTCTTCAATAAATAAATGACCAAATATAATATTTTTGTCTCATTTGTTTAACTGAGTTCTCTTTATCTACTTTTAGGACTTGTGTGAAAAATCTGATGTTGTTTTAGGTTATATTCATGCAGAAATATAGAAAATTCTAAAGGGTTCACAAACTTTCAAGCACCACTGTATTTCTGTTAAAAGGGGCAATACTAGCTTCTGAAGCCAAGGATGTACTTACTTTCTCCACATAAGAGTATTACATCTGTTGATATATTTTTTTGAATATAATGATTGAAAGCGCCAATTTTCCTTGTTGTTTTATTGACAAGGCACTGTATTCAAAAGGTGAAATCTTTGCTTGTTTAAATATGCTGAGAAAAGTCTACAATTTCCATGGGAGGTACTTATTTTTTCACATGAATGCACCTACACATAGTTCAAAGGAAAAATCACCAGTCAGTCACCATGTTCACTACATTCACCCTCTTCATGCTGTGGTGCAAGTGACTACTCATGACATGACATCACTGTTACATACTTCTCCATCCGTCCTGAGTGGAAGGTGTTAAGTGTATGTTGAAAACAAGTGGAATAAAGGACCTGGTTATACTGTATAAACACTTAATGAAGAAAGAAAGAGGGGAAAAAAAAGGAGTCTTGATATATTTCAAATCCTAATGGCTTTATTTATTTATATATTATATATATTTATATATAGTTGTATATAATAACTTTCACCTCAATTTCTCGGTTATCTTTTTGTTTGTTCTGTTAATTTCAAACGACAGGACATAAAGAACAAGGCATTCCACATGATCATATATTACAAAAGAGTAAATAAAATTCGAAGGTGTGCACATCACACGCATACATACATACGTACATACATAATACACTTGCCTTTTTGTTAGTATAAAGTAATGAGAAATGGGCATGGCTGCGTTCACCGAGACAGAAAAGAAAAGAAAAAAGCATAGACCGCAAGAGAGAAAGAAGAGAATCAGGATAAATAATTGATCACATTCTAAAAATCAACCAATCTGTTGCATAGTTGGAAGCAAACAGGACAGACATTTTGGCATGGGGGAAGATATATTTACAAAAAGGGAAAAAGTGTTGTGGAGAGGGTTAATCTAATGCCGGATTTTTGTCAGCTGAAACACACACCGATAAAAGATGCTGCTTACGATCATCAATCACTTCCTCAAAGGTTTTCGGTGCACTTTGATTGATCGGTCTATCCAAAACAGGCCGTAAGACAAATGTTAACAATCTTCTGTTATCGTAACCCAGATCTCTAATGAAGCTCTCTTTCCCAACGTAGAGCTAATAATGATGAAAATGATGAGACAAAATGACAACCTGCACACTCTCTTCTGTTCCCATTATGTAGTGTTCTGAATTCTCTGTCAATCAGATGTTCATAATTTGTTAACTGGTAACCTGCAGTCACCTTTTAGCCCTTGAAGTGCCCTTAAAGTGCTATACTATGTAGTTAAGAACACAGATTCCATGTCATTTGGACAAAACTGGGCAGATGTAGCTGAAGTGTAAACACAGACTGGGGCAAAAAGCATAAGCAAGTTTCCCATCTGGCACAATCATATAAAAAAAAAAAAAACCCGATAAAACAAAAATGTATACATTTCATATTGTTTGAAATGATTCAGCATTACTCCTAGTTTTAGCATGGATGCTGATTTCAAATGGACCTGTTCAGGGAGTGTTTCAAAATCTAAAACTCTTAGATGAGCAAAACTTTTCAGATAATTAACACAGTGGTCTGTTTGACGCAATGCCGCAGAATGGCACTTTTGTGATCAAGAAGACGACATGCCATAGAGAAAATAATCGAAATGCAATAAAGCCACCTTGGTAACGAATGTAAACATGACCTCAGAGTATGGTTACTTCTCAGACACAGTCTATTGAAAATAGTAAGAAAAGAGTAAGCCAAAACAAATTCTTAGTTTACTTATAAGTAAACTAATCCTAGCCTAAATAGTCAACAATTCAATATTAGTCATATTCAGAATCTAGTAAAATAAGTTTAAAAAAAGTAATGTTCCAGCACTTGGTAAAAAGAAAGCAAATATCTAATTAAAAACATTGCGTGTACGTAGGTTTTATAGTTGTTTAGCTATTTTTCAACTGCTAAAATTGAATTTCTTTGATTGTGATAGAAATATATGAAATACAAAAGTTATTTATTGGTACTGCTTAAAACATGGCTCTGATAGAATTTTGCTCCGATTTAAAAAATACAATAATAATTTACAGGAGTGGAAACTCAGAAACAGACAGTGCTGAGTTTCCCAAAAGCATCGTAGCACAAAGATCATCGTTAAATGGTAGCGCGAGCAGCACAACAAACACTTTCTCTCCTAGTTAAGATTCTCTTAGCATTAGGAGGCTTTTGGGAAACCTACCACAGATCTGTGAATTTGACATTATCTCTAAGTGACCACAGTCAGTCACAGTAATTGCCGGTCACTGGAAACAGCATCACTACAATAATATTTGCTCCCCCCCCCCCCGTGGAATCGTCCACAGAATATACAGAGAAGCACATGTTCCCAAGGCATTCATGAAAACCAGTGCTCTCATTCTGCATTTGATGAAATGAAGTGCTTGTAAATGTCGAGCCGCTGATGGACTGCAGAATATGCAAAATGAACCAAACATTGATCAATGCTTACCTTCATAATAGCAAAATCAAGACTCAAGCAGCCCGGATGTGACACAAGTCCTTAATCTTTGATGGCTTATTTAAGGTGGTGAAGAAAAAGTTGCTTCTTTTACAAGTGGTTGACATGAAGTCAAAGCTTTTCTACGTGGATGACTAACTGCATCACAGTAATGCAAACGACACAAGATGAAGAGAACGGAATGTGAAGTAAATGTGATCATGGTTGGTGGAAAAAAATCCATTCCCCAGCTCATATTACAAGTGATTGTGGAATGTTGTATTCATTTGACAACCCATTTTATCCAACTTGCAAGTGAAGAAGTAGAATCCGAACCTAGAGATGAGGACATGAGGGTTAAGAATGGACAAACTTCCAAACCTGAATCACACATCTCTAACAGCATCATGTCAGTGTGTGTTTCTTCTGCTCTGTTAATTAGCATGAGGTGTGTGTGTGTGTTATGTGCATGCCACGTGCGGCATTCATCGGGAGAACGAGTACAGGTTTTGGGGATGTCTCATTCCATTCTTAATCATGCAGAAACACTGAACACATATATTCAACAGTTAAGATTTTTCTTTTAAGCAACACAGGACACTAGAAATACCACTCACACCAGGTTGTACATATTGCTTTGAACCACCAATTTGTTTATAAGTCATGCATGCCACATAGATGATATTAGATTTATACAAAAATAACACCAGTGATTATTATTGTATTTATATGAATTAAAGAAATTTCTCTCTTTTTTTTTAAACCTTTTCACAATTGAATACACTTTTAAATGCACTCAAATGCAGGATCTCACTTACCTAAGTTATAGCAAATAGGCGGGTGTGATTAATTAATTCCAGGTTAAAAATGCAATCTTTTATTTACAGCTGTGGTGTATCACTCCTAATCCCCCAAACCAGAACAAGAGCTGTCAAAGAATCTCAGTCGACTTGCCAGGCAGTCGAATTAGCTGCTGCATGCCATCATTTTTATTTTTTATTTTTGCACTTCAGCAAAACGACAGACGTGCGCAATAATAAATTGTCCTGCAAAGCCAAATCGGTTAATGTTCAAAATTGAAACTGCTGTTGATTAACATCAGTGTACAGCAAAATGTCCAGGGAGATGATGCAATGAGGTGGATAAAAGGATGAAATTGGGTTGGACAAATATCCATTTAGGACTTCTTTAGGACTCCGAAACAAAGTAGTGTCATTTCAACAATAGAAAATAACGTTTATGTTGGGATTTGAATCATGAGAAGTAATGATTGTACAAAACAACACTTTGGCAGAACTTTCTTAAAGCTTCAACTGCAGAACAAGCTTTTGTTGTTAACACGACACTGAACGCAGTAGATGGTGCACCAGCTGTTCATGAATTGAGCAGCTTTAATTAAAAAAACATACAAAAAAAAAAAAACCTGGCCACACACAAGCTTACTGTTTAAAAAAAAATTGTATATAAAAAAAAATAATGAAAATAAATGAGGCTGTAATTCCATGCGAATGAACATAAGTTTGATTGTACATGATGAAAATATGCATTGTAACAATTTCAATTCATATTTAATTAACAAAATATTCCTTTTAGAACTAGTAACGTCAATGCAAATGTCCCTGTAACATTTACAGTAGCCAGGATGAGTATGTTGGATAAACTACAGGCTTTCGTTTTTCCCAATGCACCTACACCTAACGCCGTTTGAACAGAGCTGAGAGTTTTACCAAATCTCATGCGATTTAAAGTAAACGTGTCATGCTCTCATTCTCTCCTTGGCCAAAGCATTTTCTATTAAACATGGCATAAGTATACCTGCAAAACAATGTACTCTACTGCCCGCTTTACTAAATCTGTTAGTCACCGAATGCTCCGAGCCTATACACCTTTAATTTATAGATTTCCAAAATATTAAAAAGTACTTAATATAAAAATACAGAACAGTTGTAAAAAACAGAACAGAACATCAACGTTTATATGAAATTTACACATTTTGCCCCGTAGTAATACGTCACTTTGGGAAATAAGCAACAAAAAATTTGCCAGCAGGGGGAAGTACGGCTTCGTCTAAACTGTAGCGTTTGTTCATGAAACATTAAAGTGGTCCATCTTCTTTCTTTTAGGCAGTGACTGATTTTTAAAGTAAAGAAGGAAAGCAAAAATGGGATTATAAAACAACAACCTATAAAATATGGCTCTTAGCAAGTAGAAAAAGGATATTGAGGATCCTGTCTGACCTAGCTCGGTATGAAGTCAGGATTCGAAATATGGCAGTATTACGATTCGGGAATTAGTAGGACACGACCAAAAGCTGACACGATTTTCTGCTCAGCCAAACAGCCATTCCCATGGCTCGAACAGAAACTTGGGGTTGCATAATACACCTTTGTTATTATGCAGTTTATTGTTTATTTGTGGAGGAGTGCTCGAATCCTCCTAATGTCTCAAATGATCAGAACGCTCTTGGGTTGAGTCTAACGGAACGGCAAAAAAAGAAGACCTGAATCGAAGCTGAAATCGACTCGGCGTGCATTGACCTGTGCACACACCACACAAACTCTCAATCATTAGTCATGTTAAACACAAATTGGAGAAAATTCCATGGTGATGTCATCTAACTCAAGGAAAGAAGAGATTTGAGAAATCTGAATTCTGAGACTGAGATGATGAGTTGCATGGCTCACTCATCCCATTCTAGTGAAATTACACATGCTTTCTTTCACTCTACCTTCAGCATAGCAACCTTAGGTCTGTGCATACAGAACCCAAAACATGAACAAATAAAGAAAAATAACCAAGGATGACCTTAATTCAAACAGTCAATGTATTTGGGGGGAAAAAAAGAAGAAGAAGAAAATAAAAGAGAGATGTAGTGTGAGTGAGTGGATTCCTTAAGACATTGATGGACAGCAGTTTTGGAAAAGGGAAAAAAGACAAAATGGTTTAAACTACAGACTACTTTTCAGTGAAGTACATCGCTTGTGTTTCAAATCAGCATAAAAAGCAAAAAAGGAATAAAATCATGTATGAACATAAAAGCACATTTCAAGTTGTAAATTTGAAAGGGTAAAAGTCGTTGAATCGGGAAAAAAAAGTCCTAGGAAACAGAACATAACGTACAAATCAGACAAAAAAAAACAAAACAAAAAAAACAAGGATACAATGTCAGTGAAGGAAAGGCTGTAGCCTCCGATCTGCCCTCGTGTGGGCAAGTTAGACCGTGCCATGTGTGCTGTCAGAGCGCCGATGCCACACTGCCAGTCAAGGAGGAGCCGAGAGGGAAAATGGCTCCATGGGAGAATGCTGCATGAAGGGTGAGGTGGGGTTTTTTTAAGGGAGGAACTTGCAGGAGGACAGGAAAGGACTGGATGCAGGAAGGAAAATCTGGTCAGACGGAGGACTCGTGGTCATGGACGGAGCTGTCTGGGGGTTCTCCGCCTCCACTTTTCCTTGGGGAGGCAGAGGAGGAGGACACAGAGGAGGAGGAAGGCAGCGGCTCGATCTCGGCGCTGCTCTCCTCTATCGTAGGCACGTGCTCCTCCTCCTCTTCCTCTTCCTCCTCCTCGGCCCGCGACATGAACTCAGGGTGGACCATGAAGTTGTGGATGGAGCTTTTGGACTCTAGGCTCGAGTACAGTGAGCTGCGGAAAGCGTTCACCACCTTAATCTGGGGGTTTCAGAGAAACAAATTCAAAAAGAAAGAGAAAGAGGATTAGAGAGATTACACTAGAGTGGTCTGTGTGTGTGTGTGTGTGTGTGTGTGTGTGGTGTTGGGATGTATCTGGAATGAGCATTATAAAACTGATGTAAACATGAAGAATATGACACCATCTCGAAAGTGAAGCTGTGTGTAAAATTACACCAAACAACATAAACAGAACACAGCACAAGCATCAAACTGCCCGCCCCCCCAAAAAAAAAAAGAAAAAAAAAAAGAAATCCTTCCCAACTAAATAAAGGACAACAGGCATGAATTTCAAGCACGGTCACGACATCAAACACATCACAGGCACTAAAATTACCACAAACACTAGACAGGCTACAAACAGACAGGCAGCACCCAATCATGTGCATGCTGTGCTGAACAAACGTCTTAGTTTTCTTTTAGCCGTGAGGTGTTGAAGAGAGAAATGGCAGAAAGCGAAGTAGCGGTACAATGATGCACACACTCACTGTGCAGCCTGGGCTGAATTTCCCAGAAACACTGCAGGGTGCTCAAGGTTCTCAGAGCATCAGTGCGAACACTGACATGATCCTGGATTTGAAGCTCTTGTGTGACTTGTCTGCTCAGGAGGAGGTATACGGACTCGAACACCTGGATATATTTAGAGGAGTTTCCTATCGATAACGTCTACACCATGCAGTGACACTTGCGCAATGCCAGCGGAAATATTGAGACCGTAGAAGGTTTCTTTCTTTCTTCTAAATGTAGGATTGCATGAGATCTCGAGGGCTGAGAGTTCGTAAGCTCTCAATTGAATGAAACTCTGGCTAAGATTTGTTCACTTGTAAACGTGCCTATAATTTAACTGAACAAGCAAGTTACAGAGGAGGAGTTAAGAAGTCTCAACTTAAAAAAAACAAAACAAAACAAAACACTCAAATGTGTTTATGATGCATCACTTTTTTTGGGGAAAATATTCAATTATTTATTTAATATCCACAAAATAAATTTGTATATTTTTATCCTTACCAGAATTAAACCATTTATATTAGCGGTTGCCAGTCAGTTTGTAAGTAAAATGTATTTAATTAAAAAAAAAAAAGTTAAAAGAAAAGCATACTGTGAAATAATTGATCTCGATATCGATAACATTGCCCAAGGAGACATATTGAGACACGTGGTCATTGCCTCTTATGGATTTGCTGCAAGAAAAAATAATAATAATAAAATAATAATAATCTTCTATTAAACTCCATTAAAATCATACATTCTATTTAGACCAGACCATAAATCAAATCAACCAGAATCAATTTTATTAATTTGACAACTCACAACAGCAAACCAGACAGCATTAATAAATCATGACAGTATTATTACTTTGATCCTCTTACCAGTAAAAACTGCATGCACAGTTTACTTCATTGTTTGTCTTCTCCAGGGCTTGGGAGCATTCAATTATCTCAGACAACTAATTCACTTATCAAGGTCTCAAGGTGCATTTGAAGAACAAGATTAACCTGTTTAGAATGATTATTTATATTCAAATCTGGGTGACATTTTCTTTCTATGAAGAACCGCGCACCATTCTCGGTAAAATGTTGTCGGTGATTATCATCAGGCTGTGTAATCTTTGAGGTTTTCCTAGCTGTAATTGTACTGTTTAGACAGCAGAGGGCGGAATAATGTGCAACAGCAGGAATAAACATGACTTCACCACAGGCGAACGTAACACAGCTCTAATGCTGCAAAAACACGCAAGAAAAGGAAAAAATTGTTGTGCGATTGACTGTACAAAGAGATTTAACAATAAACCTGAGCTCTCTTTTTACATTCTTCTTCTTCTTCATTTTTTGTAATGCTTGTGTCACACTGTTTCGTATCTTGCCACGTAAGCTGCGTGTGGGTCAAACGGCAAGAAATGATGCGTATTTTGTCCGAAATTAAAGTCCTGTGATGTACATGGTGTATGTGTGGCATTACTGTGGTGTATCTGCGGTTTGTATGGGGTTCAAGGGATGTAAAGTTATGGTGTACTGAGGCATATGCGTGGCGTATGATGTGTTGCCGTGGCGTAACTGTTTCGTTGGCATGGCATTTCATTCTTGCGTTGCTGCTGCATACCTGCGGCGTTCACAGGTGGGTATAAAAGGGGGCCCCATGCTGCATTCATTGTCATTCATCACAGTCAAGAAAGCATCATGCCAGCAAAGAAGTGAGGACCCAAGAAGGGCAAGGGAAGACATCAGCCACATCCACCCAGCCAGCCCCGAAGCCACCTTCATCAGACATGTCAACTAAAGCATTCACACGGTATAACAGGTGTTCGAGCAACGTTCCCATTGCATCACTGCTGTGTAGTTTTCATTTTTATGGCGTACATGTGATGCATGCATGACGCATCAAAGCTGCTATGTATTTGCTATGAATTTTTAAGTGCGGACTTAAAAATACGATGCACCCTGGCGCACAAGGAGATCATGCTATGTATCCTAGAGTATTAGCTACATAAGCTGGTGATGGTGTGACGTTCCTTTCTTACTGCCACGTATCCTGATATGTTGTACATACGCAAGGCTGAAACGTCAATGTGTGACACAAGCATTTAAAAAATGAGTATGGGTTCCAATTGTACTATTCTAAAGAGACACCCCAGGCCAAGGGGACATCCTTTGCTAATTTGTAAGGCATGTAACAATATATTGTGTGATGATAAATTGTGATATAAATTTATGAAAATTCAAATCAATATTATAATTTAAAAAAAAATTAACGATTACCACCACACTGTGTAAACTTACTTTTTCACAGCTGGAATTGTGTTGTTTAGACAGCAGAGGGTGCAATAACATACAACAGTGTGAACGAATGTAACTTCATAATAAGCATCTGTAACACAGTTCTAATGCCATGAAAACACTCACACGAAAACAGATCTAAAAATGGGAAAGAGCTGGTGTGCAATGACTGTACAAATAGATTTAACAAGGGGGCTTCATGGTTCAGGTGGATAAGGCGCCATACCATAAATCTGGGGACCTGGGTTCGATTCTGACCTGAGGTCATTTCCTGATCCCTCCCCGTCTCTCTCTCCAGCTCATTCTGTCTCTACACTGTCCTATCCATTAAAGGTGAAAAAAGCCCACCCCCAAAAAACCTAATATCTGTTTTGTGACTCCTACTTGTCTCATTGGTATGTCTCATCTTTTGCCTCTTTTATTTCTCCTAAGGCAAAATTAGGAGAAAGAACTTTGACAAAAGTAATACTTAAATGATCCTTAAAAGAGAATCACCATTTTGTCTCCTGAGCAACAGAAGGGATACAAATGAGAAACAAAATTTTCCTCTGGGTTGATACGACTGATCTGTGTCATGGAAAGTGTTCTACAGTAGTTGCTGATTGACCTGTTTCATTGTTTGAGACATTTCGTGCTTATATTCATTTGATGCGTGAATCATTACTCTATTATTTTAAGTATTCGCAATGAACAGTGGAACATCCTGGGTTTTGGTGACGTGTTTTTTTTTCCTCACACAGGCCTGTATGATGTTATATAGTTTATAGATGGTTCGTGCAATGTAGTCACTGCGGGAGATGGCAGATGGGCACACGGCTCTAAAAATCAGCCCTATTCCCCCACTTCTCGTATGGCATGAAAACAAAAGAGAGGGCATGTGGGGAAAAAGAATGATAATCTTTCTTGTTCCCATCACTGCCTTAGTGAGTAAAGGGGTATACGGGCCTGTAGCTAGAATGGAAAACAGTGCCAACTCAAGCCTGACATCTGTATAAAAACAAAAATAATCTGCTGTCAGCAGAATGTTCAATGACTTCTATCACCCTGGTGCTGCAATAGACGAGCGGCTGCGAGGATTCGGCTGTTTTGCTAGGCTCAGTGGATTGGAATGCATGCTAATTACCATCAAAAATATGTGTCGAGCCTTATGCTTTCTGGCACTGCTCCGTACCTTGGCGAAGGACATGCCAAAAGGTTCCTGCAAAAGCCGAGATTAATGAACACTGTTGAATCGTCGTAATGCCGTGTCAACAAAAACCCATACATTTCATTACATAGGTCACGGGGCCCTGTGTTTTAATGTCACGCTTAAAATTTTACAGCATCTGTCTTAGTCAATCGAGAGGGGCTGAAAATGCGAGATAAATATTTTACTTGCTGTACACTCCTGCATTATTTGGAATCGTAATCACACGCATAGAGTACTCACATATTTCACATCCAGCTTTCACATACTGTGTTCCAAACACAGCTAAAATAATAAACCTTATTACAAGAGATATTCGCAGTATATAATCGTTATGCTTGTCAGTTTAACCGAGGCTGCCTGTAGCCAAACAGGACCAGACTTCCACTTTTAAATAATTAATTTATTTCTTTTCCCCACACCCGGTGCTGTTAAAGACAGCTTTGTGGAAAGATCTGGTCAAATTTTAAAAGTTTAACCTATGTAGATCAATGTGCTTCCTTAAAAGAGTTTCATAAATTAAAGTGCAGAGGGCCTTTTTTTTTTCCTCTCCGAGCAGAAAAAGCTGATGAGACAGGTTTAGTTTAATCTCAGGCAATAGAAGTCATTAACCATTCTCCCAGGAATTAAAATATAGCTTGCCCTTTTCTTCTCTCACTTATCATTAGCATCACTTTAATCTCCCAGCGTTTCACACTGCTATTTTAATCATTACTTACTGCCTTTTGACAACTGAAGAACATGCCTTCCTCTTGCTCAGGCAATATCCCCATTTTAGCTGACAAAATGTAGGACATCATGTAAAAATATCTAAATTTTCTCTTTCCCCCTTCGTAACTCTCCTATGAAGAGTGCATGGGAAAATAAGTGACTGCAAATAGTATTTAGATAGAAAACAGCAGTAAAAGAACTGAAACCGAATCAGGGGAGATTTCACATCATGCTGTATGATCCGTGATCGTATTTGCATTTATCATGTTGTTTAAGTAGATCATGGATTTGTGTATTTTCTTATGTGGGTCATTTGGTGAGCTGGGGCCATCCATTTCTTTGTCCTTGACTCAATGAAAATTTACGAGAAAATTGCATCTTTTCCCAAGCCGAATATAAATCAAGCGTTATACACAGGCTTTCAGTGTCTCTGACAGATATAGGCCATGTTCGAAACTTTGTTTCTACATTGTTCTATGTTTTGCGAGTACGTGAGGGTAAAAGACAAATATTAATTCAACGCTTCGGTTCCTACGACACATGAAGCCGCTGATTCCTGATTACTAAAGTAAGACTTCAGAGAAATCTACATCTTGGAAATGAAGGGCTCTCCACTCGCCGGCCACTTTATTAGGAACACCCATCCACCTGCTGTTTTATGCAGTTCTCTAGTCAGCTGATACCTCGACAGCAGCACGATGCATAAAATCATGCAGGTACAAATCAAGAGCTTCGGTTAACGTTCACTTGGAACATCAGAACGGGAAAAAAAATTGTGATCTCAGAGTGTGACTTTCACTGTGGCATACAGTAGGTGTTGGTTTGAGCCAGATGGACTGGTTTGAGTATTTCAGAAACTGCTGATCTACTGGGGTTTTCACACACAACAGTCTCTAGAGTTTACACAGAATGGTGTGGGGAAAAAACAAAACAAAACAAACAAAAAAACATTGAGTGAGTGACAGTTCTGTGGGTGGAAACATGTTGATAAGAGAGGTCAGAGGAAAATGGCCAGTGCTGAGTTGCCCAAAAGCATCGTAGCACAAAGATCATCGTTAAATGGAAGCGAGCAGCACAATGAACACTCTCTTTCCTAGTTAAGATGCTCTTAGCGTTAAGAGGCTTTTGGGAAACCCACCACAGATTGGTTTGAACTGCTGGGAAGGATATAGCAACTCGTATAATCACTCTTTACAACCACGGTGAGCAGAAAAGCATCTCAGCATGCAACAGCAGCAGTTCCACTCCTGCAACCAAGAACACGGTCCTATTAAAGTGGCTGGTGAGTGTATAGTAATGTCCATCCATTTATTATCCATAACTGCTTATCCTGTGCAGGGTCACAGGCAAGCTGGAGCCTATCCCAGCTGACTATGGGCGAGAGGCGGGGTACACCCTGG
>JAOPUC010000019.1:27481739-27492215 GCA_027564185.1 Cephalocassis borneensis | reverse complement strand
GGGGAAACCGGAGCACCCGGAGGAAACCCACGCGGACACGGGGAGAACATGCAAACTCCGCACAGAAAGGCCCTCACTGGCCACGGGGCTCGAACCCAGACCTTCTTGCTGTGAGGCGACAGCGCTAACCACTACACCACCGTGCCGCCTAAGCTTGAGTTTCATATCCTTATTACCAGTGGATGTGGTATTGTTTTGGGAACAGCTCACTTGAAACTATCTTAAGAGTCAGAGTGATGCATCTCAGCAGCTGCATTACGAAATCGTTTTAAAACCTGAGACACGCCGACATGGGGACTTGAAGCTGCTGAGTCTTTTTTTGTGTGACATGGTTTAGTGCAGCTCTGTAAACCCCATCCTGACTGTCGAGAAGACGAAACAGTGACCCAAAGGAGTGTTACATTGTCAGTGTGCTGAAAAAGAGAGAGAGAGAGAGAGAGAGAGAGAGAGAAAACACAATGTGGTGAGGCAGGAAGTTTCCTATCACTGTGGCACTTTGCCTGCTGTTCACTGTCTATGACTTGGTGCATCTGCATTGCTATATGATTTATGATCAGATTGAATGCTGTTAAATCAAACAATGCCTTGTGGAGTGCAAGCCAAAAATTGACTGAACATAACTGAGTTTTTAATGTGTTCAGGATGCATCATATGCCAGAACCGCACAAGTGATTTACTTACTGCAGAGCATTTTTTTTTTAAAGAAGAAATGTATTTCCTCTGGGACAAAAGCAAATAATAGTCAGGCACACTTTCAGTCCCTTCTGTTATTCTAACAATCATTTATATGAAAACCCAATAAATTGCCCTGTCTGGCTCACAATTTATTTCATATACATCCCAGAAGGGGACTGTTACCCTTTATGTTTTGGACTTTCATTAAAGCTACACGGCCTTTCGATTTCATAAAATCGGTGAAATTTAGTTCCGTCTGAAATGTGGTCATTGTGATAGATATTAATTTATGTAATATCTCACAAACTATCAGGCCATTCTGTGACTGGGAAGTTATTTCATTTGGGAGGATTAAAGCAAATAATGTGCATGAAATCACTTGCTTTGTGCAGTCAAGCAGACAGAGGAAGTCCGTGTGCGCATGCGCAGGTTCACCTTCTTCTTTTGGGTTTTACAGCAGCTGGCATCCACAGTGTTGCATTACTGCCATCTACAGGTTTCCCTTTGAGCGTGCACTGACCGTTCCATCATTCTGTCGCTAAATGAACAGCTGATCACACCGAGGTGCTCGCTGAGCACACATATTTATTAGTTTGATCCTGCATTTCCTTTCCTTACTTACTTATCCTTTTTACGTCTGTTTGAAACACTACTAGTGCGCCAGACGGTGTATGTGAGTTTGTAGCCTCCTCCTCCAATAGTCTCTATCTAGAGCGTCACTGGCCAAAAGGCCCCAATCCTTCAAATCGGCAACCACTAACTCCTTCCATGACTTTCTCGGTCGACCCTTCTTCCATTTCCCAGCCACTTGCAGGTTTATGATGTCTTTGATGGTTTGGGAGCTGCGATGGACCATTGAAGGCGCCTGTATCTGATCTCTGAGAAGAGATCAGCCAGGCCCAACTTCTGGCGAAGGTCTTCAGTACTGGTGTTGACACTCGGCTTAGTGTGACACATCCAACGCAGCATAGCTCTTTCATTACGCTCCAGGCACCTGCGACCTTCCTTTTTAATTGGCCAGCACTCACAGGCATAAAGCATTGCGCTACGAACATAGGAGTTGTAGACTGCCACGAATGCTCCAAGATACACTCCTAGAGGGGCAGGAGCTCTCTGAATTTCTTCCAGGCTGACCTAGTTCGTGTTATAGTGGCAAGCTCACAGCCACCGCCAGCACATAGGTTGTCACATATAAAATAACGTATTTTCTTCTCGCTTTCTTTCCGTTACTGTAGTCGGTCTTTCACGTTTCATTTGCACACTCACGTCCTCTACTTTTCTCTCCTGTTTCAAATTTGTATCCCACAATGCCTTGCGCAAACAGGGAAAGCCCACCACGTGATGCATGACGTAGTATCTTGAATTGGGTCATGATGAAGCAGGAAAAAATAGCGGAGAATTTAGGGCCACGTGGCGCTAAATTCATTAATTGTTTTATTTAAAAAATAAAAATTTAAATTAAAAAACCCTCATAAAATTGGAAGTCTGTGATTCAAATTCAGTAGCTTTCAGTCCACTAAACCAAAATAAACTGGTGTCAGGGAAAATTATTTTTATGACCTGCACTTAAAATCTGAAAGGTAGTCTCTCTTTAATAATACGTTCCGAACAATACATTCCCAATTACTAAATGAACAAACAAATATACGGGGTAAGTGAGTCACGCCTGCACTCACTGCCTCACTCTAAACTCAGTGTGCACAGACTATGTTCATCAAGAACGATTTTCGCCCACGACTGGCTTATTATCCTTGACAGAAACAATGCCATGACTAATTATTTAACCAGCCATTAATACTGCTAGTGTCCTTTGGTCAGAATTTTCTTTAAACTTTGAGAAGACCTTTTTTTTTTTAATACAGTACCAGGGCTCTGAGTTCTGAACTCTGCATGATCAGATGTTCAGATAATTTTCTATACAACAGCTCTATTATTCGAATCACAGGTTTATACTGATGTATTCACGCTAATAGTGGTTTCTGTAGTAACAACTCATTCACGGTGACTTGTACAGCAGTTGGGTCACAATAATGTAAGCCTTGTATTAAAAGGATTAAATATAGTGCTAGTAATAAAGGAAAATACAGTACATAAGTGCTAATTTGGTGAAGATTTCTGTAAGGAGATGTTTGCTTACTGTTTACAGAGGAGTATCAATGTCAGTGCTTTGTAAGGGTTAGGGGACATTCTGATTTCTCTCCAACATGCCCATCTGTAGCAGTTGAGGTTCATAGCCGCTAGTTTGTAAGGTCAAAGGAGAATGGCCAGACTGGTTCAAGCTGACAAAAAAAAACTACTGGATCTCAAATAAGCACTCTTTCCAACCATGTGGAGCAGAACAGCATTTCAGAGTGCATAACACATCAAACATAGATTTGGATGAGCTATGAGAGCAGAACACCATGTAGGGTTCCGCTCCTGTCACCAAAGAACAGGAATCTGAAGCTACAGCGGGCGTGGACTCGAGGAAACTAGACTGTTGAAGATTGGAAAACTGCTGCGTTGTTTTTTTCCAATCTTCAACAGTCCGGTTGTGGCGAGTCCGTGCCCGCTGTAGCTTCAGATTCCTATAACCATAATGGGTTACAAAGAGGACATGTTTATTAATAAATAGAAAAGTAAAGCAAACTGTTGACGGATGAAGCATAAGGAGGTACATGCTGTTGGAAGATAACTGTCTGAGTTGGTAACACAAACCCGTTTCCAAAAAAGTTGGGACACTGGGTGAAATGTAAAAAACAGAATCCACCCATTCATTATCCGTAACCGCTTATCCTATGCAGGGTCGTAGGCAAGCTGGAGCCTATCCCAGCTGACTATGGGTGAGAGGCGGGATACACCCTGGACAAGTCACAAGATCATCGCAGGGCTGACACAGAGACAAACAACCATTCACACTCACATTCATATCTACGGTCAATTTAGAGCCACCAATTAGCCTAACCTGCATGTCTTTGGACTGTGAGGGAAACCGGAGGAAACACACACAGACACAGGGAGAACATGCAAACTCCACACAGAAAGGCCTCCATTGGCCGGTGGACTCAAACCCAGAACCTTCTTGTTGTGAGGTGACTGTGCTAACCACTACGCCACCCCAAACAGAATGCAATAATTTGCTCATCTTTTTTGACCTACAGTACCAGTCAAAGGTTTAGACATACCTAACTCTATGTTTTTTTTCTTTATTTTTATTCATTAAAAGATGCTTCATGTCTTAAAGTAATGATGGACTGTTGCTTTTCTTTACCTAGATGATCCATTCTTGATATAATATGGATTGCTACAGTTGTGAATAGAGCTATTTACTGTATTATTATACTGCTTGATGGTCTCAAATGTATTAATAAGGCAACTGAAAAGCATTCCAGGTGACCACCTCATAAAACTGGTTAAGATAATGCCAAGTGTGCAAAACGTCATCAAGTTAAATGGTGGCTACTTTGAATAATCTAAAATATGAAACGCGTTTTGTTTTTTAGCACTTTTTTGTTTACCACACAATTCCATATATGTTCCATCTGTTATTTCATGGTTTTGATGACTTCAGTATTGTTTTACAATGTAGAGTCAAAATCCAGAAAAATCTATGAATGAGTAGGTGTGTACAAACTTTTGATGGGTACTGAACTGAATACAGTACAAAGATATTTAAATGTTCAAATGGATAAACTTTTTTATTTTTTGTAAATACACTCACTCATTCTTAATTCTATGGCTGTAGTAACAACTTTTCCTATAACAGCACATGCTGATGTGTTTTATTCCTTACAGACTAAATAGCGTTTATTTTTGCTTATAATATAGGACATTTGAGTACAAATGTGCCATCAATTGGCAATTCCGTCATTCAAAATTCAGACAAGATATCGTTCATGAACATCCACTAGGAAAATATTTTTACCACTGTGTGCTAAAGTGATGAGGCTGGTCTGGAGCAATGTAAATAATTGAATAAATATATATATATATTGTTTTCCTTACAAAATTGGTGCATCAATGGTTCTAGATACCTTGAACTGTAGATGGGGTCAGGAAGTGAATTCCTACATTGGAAACATCATCACAAGCTCTCAAAGTGCGGAAGGTTTGCACCATTTACGGTTGCTCAAATCGAGAAAGAAACTACAAGGAGCTTATGTTGTGATTCTCTCTTTATACCATTCCCTCATAATATCATCTAAACCAGTGTTTCTCAAACACCTGAAGTGTCCTCTAGTGGGCCACGATTTGGCCCCCCCCCCCCAAGTTGAAGTTAACTTTTACTCGTAGTTGGGTATAATTGCCAGGTTGCATCCAACATCACGTCCACCTCATTAAGCTATGGTCACACAACAACTCGTGATGCTTTGCGACGGGTCTTCAATGAAACTGAGGCATTTTGGTGGCGATGCACGGCGATACACATGAGCTAAAAGTTGTGGTCACACAGTAGGTGAACATTTGACGGTCACATCTTCACACACTTGAGTCTGGCGCAGCTCGAGCGGCCATGCAGTCCCAGTCATTAGACCCAGTCGTTATGGGAAACACCTGATACTGGTTTGAGCGCAATCAGCATGTGCAGATACGGACGCTGTTTTCACAGAGGCTTTGCAAAGTATTATCACCACCATCATGTTTGTTTCTAGCCATGTTTATGACTGTTTAAATACTCTGCCTTATGATTCTGCTTTAGTTTGTTTTGTTTTTCTAAATATCACGCCTGCTAATAAACACTTTTCCTGCGCTTAGATCTGTCTACTGTTGTCTATCTTGTAGTGTCCTGATCCCCAGATCTTTAACCCAGCCATATATAAAAAGTTGCACACCTCCATGCTCTTCCAGGTTTTCACCTGTTTGACCATGTAGAACGATGTCTGCTGCACCAGGTAGTTTGAGATGTCATGGAACTCAATGGATGGATAATTTTCCAACTCGTCTGAAAAAAAAATCCTTCTTTGGTAGCGTGTAAGGATCTCTCTCATTGAGTGGTTTCTATATCCACTTCTTTTGAGTGGACTGCTTGGTTTTAATAACCTGCTTGTTTGCTGTACACAAACATGGCAATAAGTTCTTGTGTTAATCGCCCAGACTCCACTTTTGGATCATTAATCACTTTTGACTGAGAATGCCCTGGTTTTATGTTGGCTTCTGGCACATCCCATACAGTTTTAAATACAATACCTACAATTAAAAACAGTTTGTTTTTATTGCATTTATTTAATTCCTGGGCTCCCATCTGTAACAGGGAGTGACGCTGCATTCCATTAACACACCTTACGATAGATTATTAGATTCTAATAGAATAGACGAGCCAAAATAATTAGGGATCTTTTTTAATGGGCCGCAACTGGTTACAAGTATGAATAGGCGGGCCTCAAAGCAGAAAAGATTGAGAACCCCAATTTAAACTGCTGAATTACAGTACAGGTTTTTCTCCATCTCGTCCATTCTGCTTTTCATTTCCTGCCCCAATCTGGATTTCACGCTCCATCGAAATCATGCAAGTGCAAACAACCTGTTAGTTTAAATAGATTATCTAAACGTATGAAAGTCAAACAAAACTAAACAAGGACATTAAAAAGACAAGCTCTCTCACTAGGATCTTGGTGGTGTAGGCAGAGTTGATGGAGATGCTGTTGACCATGAGCTCCAGAGTCTCGGATTTGATGGCCTCAGGCTCTGGAACCTTCTTGTAGTGCTGGTCACCTATGTAGGCCTGCACCACGGTCATGCGGTTCATGGTGAGTGTGCCGGTCTTGTCAGAACAGATGGCTGTGGCATTGCCCATGGTCTCGCAGGCATCCAGGTGCCTCACCAAGTTGTTGTCTTTCATCATTTTCTGTTGAGGGGGGGAAAAAAAATCAGAGCGTGACCCAGTTTGAGCAGAGCGATGGCCCTCGGCAGCAGGTTCAATTCCACGCTCTGAGTGTGTCAATAAGTTAGTCAAGAAACATGCTTTGTATGGTTAAGATCTCAGCTGTTAATGTAGCAATGCAGTAATGTTGGACATCAACAGTTAAAAATAAATACTGTGTACCAGTTAACTTCAATCATGCTATAAGGTTTTTATATTCAGCTTGGATGCAGGGTGTCAGAGTCCATATCATAGCTGACAAAAGCTGAAAGATGTTTTGACAGCAAAAACTGGGCATACAAGTTCGACAAGCAAAGTTTATATCAATAGCTTGTTAACTAGATATCTACACTTGCTAACGTTAATGCATGTTTTACTGTATGATGCCAGTATGCTTGGTTTACAGGATTTTGTTTAATCCTATAGAAAATATTCACAAATTAACCCAGTTAGCCCAGTAGCCAGTATTATATTTTCATTTTAACCCACCATTGTTTCTTAAAAGCTCAAAAAAAGGTACACGGATTCACATTACTACTGAATGCATTCCTATTCCAAATAAGCTTCAGTGAAAATTAACTGTATTTCGGTTTGGAATAACAGCGCTCACTTGCCTCTTTTCCACTTTTTCAGACATGTTTGAGATTCCATATGCTCATTACAGATGATTACTTATTTAGAGACCCTGGAGAATGACTGAGCACCTGACTCAGAGTTGCTGGGTTTCTGTTCAGCCTTAAACCTGATTTACAGCAGAGTTTTACAGTTTCCTTGATTATTTTCTAGTTTCATGGGCAGTTGCTTTGACAGGTCGAAATTGTTATATTGTCTTGGGGGGAAAAAAACAAAGCTGCTACATCAGCAGCAAGCAAGTTAGAACGACTGGAACAGTAGGTTCCAAGGACAGTGCTTACATTACTGCTTTCATAATAATAAATATTGTACTATGTGAAACAAGAGCATGTTTCCAATCTGATAACACTAGAAACGGCTATCAGAAATAGCAGTTAGAAGATAATAGCTGAACATTTTGACATAGACTGACAAAATTCCCTTTGTTTGCCAATGTATCTTTAGATATTCATAGTACCCACTGGGGTTTGTGTGCATCTTTGACTTAACAGGGTTAATAATGTTCACATACATTATAACACAAAAACAACTAAAGCTCATGAAACATCACAACGTTTTTAGAACTTGAGCTAAAAGAAATTATATAGACACCTACAATTATCGACACCTTTTCAGATTTACCAATAAAAAAAAAAAACAATTATAAAGGTGAGTGTGAGTTTCAGTTACAACAGTTATTATTGGTTAATTAATTAACTGGAAGACCCCCCCCACCCCACCCTTTGATCTTGTCATCTGATGACACAGCTCATTACCTAAGACGGAATTTTTCTTAGCACGATCAGCAAGTTGAGGAAAACCCAGACGTTATCAATCACTGCAGGTAATCATGGTGGAAAGATCATGGATATGTTTTTATTTCTCAAATTCACCAATATTTTATGATCATCCTGTCAAAACCTACTTTGTTTCTTACTCTTTCATTTGACAGTTGCCATTTTGTCACGTGAGGTGTCGATAATAGTGATCACTTTCATCTATGTCCACCATTATTGACACCCTGTGGAATTAAGTGATGTTTACAACTGTTATGGATCGATCTTTGTGTAACATTGTTGAAGTAGATGAAGTACTTTAAAAAAAAATAAAAGTGCTGTGATTTACGATACATTTTTTTTCTGATTCATAACAGAATGGAATGTTTATAGAGTATTTGGAATCCGAGGGAAATAAATAGAATTAGAGCAGAATTAAATTCCTAGCATATAAAAAATGACATGCTTGAAATATTCAGATTTTTCTTTTCCATTCAGAATTTTTTTTTTTTTTTGCAGCTTGTTGTAAATATCTACCACATATTACAATACCAGAAGACATTTTATATTTTGGTTGGAGGAATGACGTGCGACCTTTGACCTGGATGGTCATGTGGTTAGTGTCAATTGCCTGTTGATGTTTATTGGTAAACAACAAAACTAGAAATTAATACAAACAACAACGAATGATGAACAAAAATGTGATCTACGAAAATATTTAGAAAGTGGAACAAAAAGTTTTTCTGACGCAGGTTCAACATTATCAGTTCATTTGTTTACAAACATTAGAATTACATCCTCATTTACATAAGCGCCACGTCCATATAAAAGAGATTTTGTACTAAAATATAAGTCTATGGTGAACACATTTTAAATAAAAACTGTTTTGTTAACAATACCACATACCGAGTTTTTTTTTTTTTTAATAATCTGGGTGTTGATAATTGTGGAACGGTGTCACATGATCTGATGCACTAAGTAATCAGGAATCGACTCATTTTTTTTCCAGTGGAAGTTTGAGTAATTATTCATGCACAATTTACATACTGAAAGTCTTTTTTACTTTTGCAACGGTCAAAAGATCCTTAAGGTGTCGATAATTGTAGCCGCCGCTCTACTATTTAATTAGTATAAATGATGCTAATTCGGTAAAAACGTTAAATCGGTACATTCAATAAAAAAGCAATAAAAGATTATTTCTAATACTCTCTTTGTGCTCTGTAGGGCTTTGTATTTCTCAAAAGTAAGGCCTACTAGTGTTTATATGAAGGAATATAAATGATAATATTCACAGCTTTCAAGCTGAACCTCGAAAAAACTGTCTGATCCACATCCAATAAACAATTCACATTAACCGAACTGAAATTGACACTCACGTTTCTGACTTCTGGGTTTTTTTTTTAAATCTCATTCTGACCACTAAGATGTCAATATTTTTCATCAAAACAACTCCAGTTGTATTCGAAAATAGCTATTTATTTACATCAATCAGTTTGATTTGAATAAATAAGTAGGTAAAGCTATGAAAACTCACTTCAAAGTCTCCCATGAATCATAACGTCAAAACTAGCAGACGGAAAATTTTGCTGAATCCTTCATCAGAAACAGTGAGGGCAAGAGAACATCCCTATAAAGTTACCTGATTGATATTCATGAGTAATCCAATGGGAAACCGATCAGAAGAGAGAGAGAGCCTGACCGCTTTCCTGTGACTCAAAAAGAAAAGCACCAGCAGTTTCCCAACATCACGTGAAGAGTTTTTACTCTGTTGTGCTGTCTTCAACCTGACGTTACTCCCAAAGTACTGAACAGATCTTAACCAGATACATTTCTTTGGAAAGCAGAGATTATAAGCGTCACAATAGAAAATATTCAAGAGTTAAGCAATGACAGATCTGGAAATTTAGATGAGCGTCTGCATGCACAGTTTTCACAGCACGGCTAGCAAGCGTCTGATACACCGACTACAAGCCCAGATAAAAGAATAAAAACTGAATGACATTTATGTTGCTAAATTTTGATAAATTCCTGATATCAGAACTTGTTCCCACTTTTATTTTACTCATTGATGGTATTGATCAATGACTTATTTGATTTATCATTATTTTTTTTAAAAAACACTCGTTAAAGTGAGACGGCCTTTCGATTTCATAAAATCAGTTAAATTTAGTTCCCGCTGAAATTTAGTCATTGTGATATATGTTTATTCCTGTAATAGCTCACAAAATATCAGGTCCTTCTGTGGCTGGGAAGTTATTTAATTTGAGGGGATTAAAGCAAATAATGTGCATGAAATCGCTCGCGTCAAGCAGACAAAGGAAGTCCATGTGAGTGTGTGCGCATGCGCAGGTTTACCTTTGAGCGTGCACTGACAGTTCCATCATTCTGTCGCGAAACGAACAGCTGATCACACCGAGGTGCTCACTGAGTGCCAATATTTATTAGTTTGGTCCTGCATTTCCTCTCTTTCGTATATAACATAACGTCTTTTCTTCTCTCTTTCCGTTACTGTAGTCGCTCTTTCACGTTTCATTCGCACACTCACGTCCTCCATTTTTCTCTCCTGTTTCAAAT
>JAOPUC010000019.1:27300870-27311468 GCA_027564185.1 Cephalocassis borneensis | reverse complement strand
AATGGCCAGAAAAATGTCTTGACTATATTTTCTATTCATTTTACAACTTATGGTGGTAAATAAAAGTGTGACTTTTCGTGGAAAACACAAAATTGTCTGGGTGACCCCAAACTTTTGAACGGTAGTGTACAGGACACGGTTAAGCCATCGGTCTGACATTCAGATGGTAACAGCACAGTGCATGGCTGTCTCTCTCAGCATAGTCATTTATTACATTACTGAGATTGATTGGAAAAGGACCACGATGATTCAGAAATAAAGGTAATTAATGTCTGGCATAATCATATTGAACTGTTTTGGGTTTTTTTTTAATTCTGGGATTTTTTTTCCCTGTCTAAATCAGTCATGTAAGGGGGCAGGACTTGACTCCATGAGCACATGTCTGGAAAGGTTGCTCTGTATTTTGCCTTTTATAAAACGTCCAGTAGAAATGAATCCATGTATTATATAGTATAATCCTGTCCAAGGTGATGCGTAGGTAAAGATTTTGTTGGTCAAAAGGTTTTGTGCTTTTTCGTCAGTAAAGAGACACCCAGGAAGCTCTCATTATTACAGTATTATTACTTTTTATTCTGCTTTTTGCTGAAAAAAAGAGGCCAAATGTTGGTTGAATCTAAAGTATGGATCAGTAAAATATTTATTTATTTATTTATTTGAGAAGTGATGCTTCCAAGGTTTTTCAGCAAGCTACCAAATTCAGTGATTTTATACAGAGATAAACCATCACTACCGTGTCTTCTGGCAACATTAAAAGTAGACGACCTTTCACGTTCATAAAACCGGTGAAATTTAGTTCCCTTTGGAATTTGGTCATTGTGAGATGTTTATTTTTGTAATATCTTAAAAAAAAAAAAACAGCTTAATGTGTATGCAGTTTGACTGGATCTGTAGGTTTTCTTGTTGCTTGTGCTTGAACGTATGATCCAGCTCACGGAGACACTGAACGTGAGCTGATGAGCTGGTGCAGGTGTTGAAGCAGAAGCTTGATACTGCAGTGTTGCAGCTTTGCAGGAATTAATTTAGAGGAAGTGTGTGTGTGCACGAGAGAGAGAGAGAGAGAGAGAGAGAGAGAAAGAGTGTCATTGTGACCTACTGAAGGAGTCAAACGTGTTGTCAGTTGAGCATCCTGCAGCATGTCACGTAGAGCTCAATGTCTACCCCTGCTGGCTGCTTCTGGTACTGCATGAGCACGCATCACAAACTAGACTTAAACCCACTAATCAGTACTTTCAGATTTATGACGTTTAGCAGACGCTAATATCAGTCTGGTTTTGTCATCAGTACTGTTCTGAGAAACACCGCATTTCTGAATGTCTCACTAAAACACAGTCACCATTACACTTTCATCTAAAATGGCAGTTACATAGGATTTTCTGTGGAATATTACTCGTGTACAATGCTACTCGTGTAATAAACCTAAATTTTATTGCAGTGTCTCGAGCTCCTCATGAGACAAAGAGCATTGTGCTGTTGAACAAGTCCAGAATCACGTTTTTCAAAACGAGTCCATCGGTGAAGGTTATTTTAACCTGTTGTCAGTAACTGCTTCAGGGTTTTGAATTAACAGCTTGTTTCTTTTGAAATGGAACAAAGTAGAATTAAAATGCCTTTCATTTCTTTTTTGCTCCTTTATTTCAGAACCCTTGTATGTATTTATTTACTTACTTACTTACTTGCTTATTTATGCTGAAGGACCGAGTTCTCATGCACAATGGTTATTAGTATAGGTAATCATATGGGGCCAAGTAAAATTAAGGATTAATTTCTTTCTTAAAGATATTTTTTGAGCTTTTTCAGCTTTATTATTGGATAGGACAATGTAGAGACGGGAAATAAGCCGGAGAGAGAGACGGGGAGGGATCGGGAAATGACCTCGGGTCGGAATTGAACCCGGGTCCCTGGATTTATGGTATGGCGCCTTATCCACCTGAGCCACGACACCCTCACCTGTGACCTTTTAACCTCAAAATCTAAATCAGTTCATGTTTGCCCGCAAATGCACAAATGGTGAAAGTTTGGCGAAATTCCTTTCATTTGCCCTGGAGATATCGTGTTCACAAGGTTTTTGGACAGACCTTTGACCTCACACTGACCTTGACCTGTGACCTTTTAACCTCAAAATCTAATCAGTTCATGTTTGTCCCAAAGCGCACAAATGGTCAAAGTTTGGTGAAATTCCTTTCATTAGCCTTTGAGGATATCGCGTTCACAAGGTTTCGGCACGCACGCACGGACAGACGGACAACCCGAAAACATAATGCCTCCTGCACCTTAAGGTGGCGGAGGCATAAAAATGGTGCCTAGGGCAAGGCACACTGCAATACAGATGCGAGTGGGGAGTCAAACTCTCACGGTTACCAGAGGACCCGCCCCCCACTGTAATCTTAGCTATGTAATAGGCGAGAGGCCGAAGGCTACGGAAACGGAGATCGGTGCTGCCCTATGCGCCACATGGCGTGGGAAGGACTTTGATTTGATTTATCCACCTCAGGCTCAGTGAATTTTAGTGAATAATCAAGATGAAGTCGAGGTTATTATTCACCAATATTCACTTCACCTTCAGCATAAATTGTTAAAAAAAATGCTGGCGTTTAGCAAAAGATATACATATAATCAATCAATCATAGTAGCATTTCTGGCTGTGGTGTTTATTTTACCTGTGTGACCCTGCAGTTTCTGTACGATCTCCTTCGTCTGCAGGTTCCAGATGTAAACCATGTTGTCTTCCGAGCCTGAGACAATCCACTGAGGGGGAAAAACAGGTTACAGTAACAACCACTTCCCCATACACACACAAAAAATAAAATTTATGCTTACATTAAAAATCTAGGCTTCAAAATAAAAGTCTTGCATGCTAAAAGCTGAGAACGCCTTCCTTACCTTGCCGCCTGTGACGGAGAAATTCGCAAATATGCAATATTTCTCATTTTTGTGACAGGTGTACGTTTTCAAGCACTATAAAAAGGAAACGTGTTAAGTGAAGAAATAGAGGAAATTAATCTGTAGGCCACTTTTCTCATTCCAGTAATGTTTGTGTTTCCCAGAGTAAGATAAACTGTATCGTCCTCACCTTTCCTTTGCTGTAGTCCCAAAGCTTCAGAGTGCTACAAACAATCAAACAAACAAAAACGGTTTTAACTGGTAGCATTTCAAATCAAAATCAATCTGCTCCAAAAATATGATGAATTTG
This sequence comes from Cephalocassis borneensis, assembly GCA_027564185.1. Lineage (NCBI taxonomy): Eukaryota > Metazoa > Chordata > Actinopteri > Siluriformes > Ariidae > Cephalocassis > Cephalocassis borneensis. Next base: position 27,308,278 of record JAOPUC010000019.1, on the reverse strand, counting down.
AGTCAGAAGCAGAAATCAGCAGGAGGGCTGTTACTCACTTATCCAGTGTGGCAGCCAGAATGTATTTGCCATTGGGGGAAAACTTTACAAAGGACACAGGGGGGTTATCGTCATCTGAGGAGGACATGTAGGGTTAAATGATAATGATGTTTACACAAAACGACTCCTGAGAGCTTTGAAAACTTGATTACTGGAGTTTGAGAACTTACCAATGAGCGTTTTAAGGCACTGGCCTGATGCTGTATCCCAAATACGGCTGTAACGACGACATTAACCCGAGTATTAATTATGCGCTCAAGATCTGAGCGTGCTTATGAAGAAGCTCTGATGAAGAAGTTTACTCACCACAGGCCATCATAGCTGCTGGACACGATCAGAGAGCCATCTCTGTTAAAATGGACCTGAAACCAAAGGCGCATAATGGAAAAAAAAAAAAAGATCATAAAATAAACATTACATACAGTATAAAATATCATTTATACCACAAATAGAGCGGCAGCTACAATTAATTACAGACACCGTAACGACCTTTAAAGCCATTGCAAAAGTAGAAAATGGGGATTGAAACAGGCGGTCGCCCACCCGCCAACGCGAGTTGGAAAGGGTACGGGAGACTAGTGGCAACATGTACTCAACCGAGTAGGCGACTGGCTCGCCACGCTATATCAAGCTACTCACTGCCTCGATGGTTTCTATCAACGATTCTCGCCCATTTTAAGCAGAACTTGGTCTATTTTACTGTTTTTTACGATAATTTCAATAGATTTTGTGAGACATTTGTCAAGTTGGCATAGACGTGGGCGCCGCCATATTGTTTACGTGCACAGTATACACTGCTACATGCAGCATGGCTGCGCAAAGTTTCGTTTCTTCCCGTTCATTTTCGTTGCTACCCGTGAAGACAAATGTAACTTGAACCGCTATTAGTCAGATAGATTAGACCCACGCGAAGTTTAAAAGTCCTTGGCTTGACATTTCTAACAGCTATCAAAACAAACGGATGTCGCTCAACAAGTATGATGAGCCAGAGCAGCCTGCAGGTGATGAGAGGGAGTATGTGGCAGGAGATGTAGAGCCCAGGAGAGACAGAATGAGGTGGAAGATGAAGATGACAAGGAGGCGCAACATGATGTGGTGTATGACCCGATAGATGATGATGATCTGGATGAGGGTTTCGAAGATTGTGATGATGATGAGATGACTGAGGAAGATGTTTATAGACAGTTGAAACTGATCACTCATGTATAATATGGTTGTATTATATGAATAAATATATAAAATCGGCTTGAAATTTGTAATTATAAATACGGACCAGTGCTACTCCATTCGGACCAGTACCTCAGAGGCACCAGTGCTCCCAAATTCCCGTTTCAATCCCTGCTGGATCTGCATTTGTTGGAGAGTAACAAATACATACAGAGTTATCAAGGGAGGGATGGATGAATGGAGGGATGGATAAATGTGTGTTTTGTTTCAGCACTTGAATGTTTATATGAAGTTTGGCAGCTTTTCATTAAAAGTTGAAGTAGTAGTAAAATCAGTGGATTGCTATAGAAGGATGGATGAAAGAACAGAATGGTGAAGTAGACTAGCATTGTTAGCATGAAAAGCAGTAAAGTGCTGAAGGGTACTTTTGCAGTTGCATCCACACATCAAGTTTCATGACTCTACCTTAAAAGATGTCGGAGTGGTAAAATCAATGGATTCTAATAGGAGGATAGAGGGATGAAAAAGAAAGTAAGAAAGAAAGAGGAGCAGAGAAAAAGTTATGTCCTATTTATGTAAGGTATGGCAACCTACCAACTTTGGTGGTCCTAGCTTTTAATCTCTAGGAGCAGCTAGGCCTTGAAAAATGAACTGAAGCAAATGGGAAGAAAAGCGAGGGATTAAAAAAAAAGTAGTGGTGATCGAGGTATGAAAAGAGGTAGATTGCTTAGTAATATTTCACAGAACATGTCTAGTAAGTTTGGAGGTATTATTTTTAAAAATACTGACTACATGGGAGCAGTCTGAAAAATTTCCCATTCCCCCTATCCCTATGAAAAAGGAAAGGGGAGCATTTAGGCATCCCTCGTCATAGGGAGACGTAAAAAATTATAAAAAAAAAAAGATACAGCTAAACTGTACATTCTGGCACCTCTGGACTTATTATTGAAGAATACTTGATGTAAAACATCATTCTGTACACCACCAATATCAACTGATACGATACTGATCCAATACTGACAGTATCAGAGTAAAACATCTGCAGCCTCCTGTCATCAAGCTAAATAGCAGAGCTGTAAAGCCTCCACGTGTCATCACATTGTGATGCGTCCAAAGTTTTCATGCATAATCTGTCGGAAAATATACCAAATCTGATAACGATCCAGCATTCCAAGCCAGCATCATCTCTAATACCAATATCAGACTGGTGCATCATTATATATTAAAAAAATGTATTATACATACGGGCCACTTTTTCCATGGAATAAAAACATGTATTCTATTCCCTTCTAGTGGGGTTATTCATGGCATGCAATATTGTTATCATATCGCTTATCTTCCATGCATTACGCCACTCTCCCCAATGGAGGAGTGTGCAATATTGTTATAATATTGCACATTGTCAAGACAACACAACGTCATATGTCAGAGCTCACACAAAAATCCAATGACAACTTTTCTGCTGTGCATGCGCACAATCATTTCTTTGTCAGCCAGGAGAGAGAGAGAAGACAGGGTTAATTCAGTACTCTGTTTAAGCACTAAATAAATAAACTGAAACTAAAGATGCGCTGAACCCCTGAAAAGCTACCAAAACTTCATTATATATTCTTCATGCATATTTACAAGAGAAAAACATATCAATGGATATCAAAAAACTGGAAAAGAGACACGTCGGAGATGTAAAACTTCTGCACTAGCGAGTGACAGACAGTTTGTACACCAACTTGGTCGCGAAGTTTGCTTCATTCAAAGCGGAAGATTTAAAGAGACAGACATGCTGAACACCTGAAAGGCTACCAAAACTTCACTGGATATTCTTCACGCATATTTACAAGAGAAAAACATACCAACAGACATTGAAAAACTGGAAGAGAGAGCAATAGGGGAAATGTTGTCAAAGTTCTACTTGGAGGTGAGGAAAAGTGACGGAGACTTTTACAAGAGGACTTCACTCAGCAAAGCCCTTTTGTTTTCAACTGCAGTGTAACAATTAACTATTACCAAAAGTAACTGAACTTGAACAATCAACCTGGATATAGCTTGTATGCAAGTTGGGTTGTTGTTCAGGCTTTTTGGACCTGCACCATTTTTATTGTTCGAACTTTGACTTTGTACATTGGATTGACAGAACATAGAATTACATTCGATCAGAATCAGTGTTCAATATTGGCAAGTTACCTCTGTTCTTAACTTTTTGTAAAATCTATAACTGTTCCATTGAATGTGTATTTATTATAATAATAATAATAATAATAATAATAATAATAATAATAATAATAATAATTATTATTATTATTATTATTATTAATATTGGCTGGCTTTTTTCGTGGTATATCAGATATTTCATTCAGCTAGCATGATATTGAACTCATCTTCGACTCGTTCAATACCATGCTAGCTGAACGGAATATGTCTGATATACCACGAAAAAAGCCGGCCAATATTATTTAAATATACTCTATTATATTATAATATAACTGATACAGACATCCTCTTAGGAATTAAGCCGACTCTCTGGAAGCTTCGGTTGCCATGTCGTGTGAAACATTCATATCAGATCAGTTTACCTGTCATTTAAAGCTTGTCATTTTTTTAATTGCTTCAAACCAAATATCTGTTTCTCTGCGATCCGCTTTCATAAAAGGTGCATTCATATCCCTATTTAGAATAATATTATGAAGGCATTTCTCAAAATGTTGATCTTTTTTATTGATGTTTGATTTTATAACAGTCTACGGTATTACGGTGCATTCAAGTCCCTATAAAATGGCATGAGAACCGTGATATGATCCTGTTTGTTTACAGATTTCTTTTTGAAAGAGGAAATCAGAGCCATGTCTTGAAGTGCTTGAACGATTTTCACACAAGCGAACAGTGTTTGGGATGCTTCAAACACTGCCTGCTGAATTGAAATAAACTTGACAGTCACTTGCTGAACTAGCTAAATATGGAAAACAGCGAAAAGTTTAACAAGAGCCTTTTTCAGCTGTGGAGGATTTCATACCATTGCCTTCAACCAAGCCTGTTGAATTTAACAAGCACGATATCCGAGATGGCGGCGAGATGCCGGTGAGATGCCGGGTGTTTTGGAGTTATGCCGTAAATAACGACCACGCCAAGGTCAACCATCAGTGTGGATAATCACCATGAGGCAATGGTAGTTTGAGAATTCTAAATATTACATTACAAGGTAAAATGATAGTAACTGCGCCTACTGACAGAGAAGCCCAGCTGGTTGGTCTACAAAGACCGACTCATGTTCATCAGTCTGACCAAGCACTAAAGAGCGCTAGTCATTTAAGTCTCTCCCCGCCCCCCAAAAATATCATAACCTCCTAATTTCACACAGTCCACCGTCTTTCCCTAACCATTTATTCTCCGACAATGAATAGTCAGAAATGTGAATAATCTCTGAGAAGAGACACAGCTTTAAAAAAAAAAAAAAAAAAACTGCACACACCATTGAACCATAACTGATCCTATATTAAAGCAGGGAAAAGGACATATGCGCTATAGGGCCAAAAGTATGTGGACCACTGACTATTTACAATCCTATTCAAAAACAATGTTGACTTGTTCCCCCTTTACTGCTACAAGAGCCTCCACACGTCTGTGTAGGTGTTCCACTACAGTTTAGACTGTGGCTGTGGGAACGTGTGCTCATTCAGTCACAAGATCACAAGAGGTTGAGCACTGATGCCTGGTCCACAGCCATCATTCCAGTTCATCCCACAGGTGTTCAGTGGGCTTCAGGTCAAGGCGAAAAAAAAGAGGTCAAAATTAGTTCAGACCACAACAGATCTTTGACACCAACCTTGGCAAACCATGTCTTCATGGATCCCACTTTGTGCAATTGTCATATACTGCAACATGTCTGGGCCCCTTCGTTCTAGTGAAGGGGCTTTGTAATGCTACAACATACAGAGACTTTCAAGTCAACGGTGTGCTTCCAACTTTGTGGCAACAATTTGGGGAAAAACCCCATTTGGGTCTGATGGTCAGGTATCCCAAAAACTCTGGCCGGAATCCATATTCTTAAGGAGTATTTCATTGAATGATCTTAAAACTAGTACAGCAATGACTCCATGAGTAACAATTCAAATGAGAACATCGCCAAAACTATATTTGGTATATTTTTCTGGATACAGTCCTGTGCAAATGTCTTAGGCACCCTATTTTTCCCCCAGTGCAAACTTTGCTATAGATTTCTTTTTTTTATTTTTTGACTTACATCATCACGTCATTACAGAAACATGTTAGATTTTCAGACATTAGATTTCCAGCTGTTACAGAAAAAAAAATGCTTGTATGTCAGGAAAGAAAGCAGCATATTAAAGGGGAACTGAAGGCAATTTTTTAATTATCAAAATTCTATTTCTCATTTTATTAAATACAGGAATGCATTTTTGATAGCTATTTTGTCAATACTATAACAAGTTAGGAGTCTCTGAACGTAATACATCAGTCCATGCGTCAAAGCAATGGCCGTAAACGAGATTCGTTGAGACCTGTGCGAGACATCGTAGGACAGAAGTAAAACGTACAGTGGAAATCAAAGTGACCAACATCTGCCAACATTGTCAAAAGACGCGCGCGCCCTCTTTCGAATGCTGACGTAATCAAGCCAGAAGTTTTGTTTGTTTTGATAGTAATCAGGAAAGTTTGAAAAAAGTAGGCAGTAATCATCATTTAAACTCGTTTTTGTGCAATATTTTGTTCGGAAAACAGTTTTCAAAATGGTGGCACTGACACCTGACTGACACTTCACGTTTCAAAGTCTTGCACAAGTCTCGTGAAGATCGTGCGGATAAGCGACGCCTACCATGGACCAAACAAACTAAATTCGACATGGCTAAAAACCGAATAGCCTGATAAGTATAATATTTAATTGCGATTATTTGCCAATACGAGTCACGATATAAGGTTACTAAAACCGAAAACGTAATTGAATAACACGTTAAATAAAGCAAGTTTAAAAATTACTTCAGCTCTCCTTTAAGTTTAATGTTAGCGATGGACATTTACACAAACTCAGCAGTGCTCATAGTTCGCAAACACTTTTCCAAACTAAATGGATTTTCACAAATACTAAATTTCTTGTAGAAATGCTCATGTAAATGATTTATGACTAATTCTGTTCGGAGCCAGTTTGGTAAACAAGGCCCAGTATGACGACAAAGATTCACAATGTAAGAACACGAAATGTTTCATTGTCTGACTGGTTAGTTCAGGTGTGGTGGGTTCACGAGTGTAAAGATCAGAGGCTAAGCCATAGCATTCAGGTCCATTCATTAAAAAAAAAAAAACTTGAAAGTTAAAACACAGTTCAAGCTCAGGCTGAAAGCCACTGATCTGTCAACGTCTGTCAGTGCACAACACGTGGCAAGATTCATGCAAAAGTGGTTGAAGTCGTACATAAACCTAGAGTCGATCTTGCTTGTGAAGAAATACGTAACATTTAAAAAAACTTTGCAAGTGTGCAGTCAAATGAAATCTCATCGTTACACCATGAGAGCAGCAGTCGCAGTCAAATCGCAGTCTGGTGGACTCAAGCAGTGTTCGCAGTCCTTCGGCTGAATAAAAAAAGTGAGAACTGGTTGTGGTTGTGGTCTGATCATTGCGTTCATATGAAGGTTGAGTCGAGGACACTGTTGTCGTGAGCGCTACGAGCTCGGGCTTCAAATAGTTGCTTAATCAGAGCCGACTTCTCCTGTTCCAACTGGGTAATGCGTTCACTCTTCTCCGTCACCTCCTGAGACAAGAACGAGAACAGGAATGTGAGTCATAAAAGATTTTTGCATAACTCATAGTGTCACAGTGAACAAAATCATATTTAATCATTTATTGGCAACATTCATAGTTGCTTGGAGACTCGAGTTTTTAAGCAAAACTGAACACGAGCACTTGCACCAGCTAATGAAGGACATTTGAGTACTTGAGAAAGAAAAACACGAGGAAGTGATTACTCAATAAATCAGGAATAATGTTCTTAGCAGCATGTGGTTATAGAAAAATAATAAATCATGAAGTAATTCCTGTTCCTACTGAGAGGTTGATAATTTTCCTATAACAGCATGTTCTGAAGTGGTTTATTCCTCTTATACTGCAGAAATTTTCCCACCAATTACACTACCGTTCAAAAGTTTGGGGTCACCCAGACAATTTTGTGTTTTCCATGAAAAGTCACACTTTTATTTAC
>JAOPUC010000019.1:27106880-27116908 GCA_027564185.1 Cephalocassis borneensis | reverse complement strand
TCCTCTGATCTCTCTTATCAACACGGGCGTTTCCACCCACAGAACTTTGGCTCACTCAGTGTTTTTTTTTTCTTTTCTTTTTTTTTGCACCATTCTGTGTAAACTCCAGATACTGTTGTGTGTGAAAACATCAGCAGATCATCAGTTTCTGAAATACTCAAACCAGTCCATCTGGCACCAGCACCCATGCCACAGTGAAAGTCACAGAGATCACATTTTTTTCCCATTGTGATGTTTGAAGTGAACATTAACTGAAGCTATTGATTTGTATCTGCATGATTTTATACATTATATACTGAACAATCGAAACAGGAAGACCTATTTACACTGTAGTCCAATACAAACCAATACTGTATATAGATCTTCCCAGTCATTCTCAGTGCATTTGAAAACAGGCTTTTTTGCCTGATTGAATAGTCAGTGATAATTGATTTTAACGTTCCAAAGTTGATGGTGTTGAAGTGTCACCTTCAGGTTGGTGCCTAATGATGCATGATGTATTGATTTGTATATCCATTTGACATTTTATGATGGAGAGTTCACTGCACCATAATCTCTGGTTGTAACGTATTTTCCCTGATAAGTGAGAACAGAATTTGATTGGTGCTGTCAAAGATAGTAAGTCAAGCTGTTCTCTCTCATACCAGCCTTATTCTTTTAAGTTATCCACAATGGGTCATTTGCTCACCAGAAAGTGGTTTAATTGGGGCTGTTTTATGATTTGGCATGGTTTTGGGGATTGTTTGTGTGAGGAAGTTGTCCTCAATGTGAATTTCAAAGCAAAAATATGAAGTTGAAATACTTTGACTCCCTTGTAATATTATTATAAATTATTATTATTATTATTATTATTATTATTATTATTATTATTATTATTATAGTTTTACATCCTTCATAGTTTGTCTGTCTTGAATATTGTCTGTAAAACTCCAGAGAATAAGCAGTAAGAAAAAAAAATGTATGAGTGTGGAACCTGCAGGTGAAGCACTCGTAGATTTTCAGGAAGAAGGACAGGAACGTGGGTTAGTTGGTTGTCTGACACGTACAGGAACTGCAAGTCTTTCATTTCCTGTTGAGGAACATGAGGTGAAAGAAGTGTGATAGTGTGTAGCATGACTCCATGGTGGCAAAATTTTTAAAAATAAAATTGACATTGTTTTGTATTGGTTGTTTCAAATTCTGTCAATCTTTAGTGAAGAATTTAGACAAGGTTGAGACATTCATTTGTGATGTGTTCAGAGCTCATCAGATATCATGAGTGTCCCCTCCTCTGAGGAAATGATACATACATTCACATCGATGGGAACTTGAGTATAGTTGATGGTTAAAAACTTTGCTGAAGAGCCCATCAGTGGCAGCTTGGCATAGCTGAGACTTGAACTAAATCTATTACACTAACATATCCATTGTGCCTCCAACCTGTCTCACCAGCACTTCAACCTATTACCAGCTGGTCCAAGCCAGTACTTGTAAGAACTACTGTATTATGGTCCTTCAAAGAAAAAAAAAAGTCCCCATTATATTTATGTTTTTACTTTGGGTTTGTACATTCAACTTCACTTTCCTAAGCATCTTATTAAGTGTATTTTCATTTGCTTTTCAAGTGTTATGTAGCACTTAAAAAGGCTCACTTTCTCATTTTGTTGTGCAGTATGAATAATGGTAATGACTGCACTCTCATTACAGTACTTGACTACATGATTCATTGTCATGCTATTTTCTGCCTTCAGTGTTCATTTTGGGTTTGTTTGTTTGTTTGTTTGTTTGTTTGTTTGTTGGAAAACAAAACGAATATCATACAATTAACCTCAGAAGACTAGAAAACAATTAGCCAAGACAGTAGGTGCAATAAAAAAAAAAATCAATTTCAATACCAAAATACATTCCTGTTGAATGTCTACAGTTCAAGCGCCATATGATAAGTCAGCAATAGCAATGTCTAAATCAGTAGAGACAGAGAAGCATCCCTGGTCAATTTATTAGGTATTTTCAATTTTAAATGCTTAAAATGAAACAGCATGATAATGATCTGCAAATGATGTGAGCCAAAACCCATGGACCTCTCAGCATTTCACAGCTCAGCATTCATATTTCACCATTAGCTAGCTGAGTCAGGTAGATAAGTTCGGCAGATTTTTTATTTTATTTTAAAGTATCAAAACTTAGTATTAACTAAAAGATACTACAACCTATAGGTAATGCTGAGGATAATGTTTAATGGGCGTCTTTCCAAGCCAAGCCGAGAAGCCTTTATTTGTTACACATACACTCAAGCACAATGAAATTTAACCTCTGCATTTAACCCATCTGAAGCAGTGAACACACACATGCACACACAAGTGAGCAATGGCTGCACACACACATACTGTACAGCTGTTAGGACTGGGACTGTTTTGGCCTCTAGAGGCCGCTGTTATTTCCTTTTCTGGTCATGTTTGTTTGGGGCCTCTAGAGGTCACCACTGTGTTCTGTGTCTTGTTTTTGTCTTATTGCCTGTTTCCTGCCCTGCCCTGTCCTTAATTAGTTTGTGTATTATACCCCTGGGTTCAGTCCTCTTGTCATGGAGTCTTTGTGCTGTTATGTTTAGCTCCAGTTACCTCTGTTCTGTGTTCATTGCCTTTGACTTTTTGGTTTTGCACTTTGCTTTGCTTTTTGGACTTTTTGGACTTTGTATTTACAGTTTTTTGGATCTTCTGAGCGTTGGTATTTTTGCCTTTTCTTTTCTGTTTTTTTGGCTGTTGGATTTGACTTTAAACTTTTGGATATTTTATTTTTCCCGTTATCTTCTGAGTGTTTTTTGGAATATATTTTTTGGGACTGTAAATATTGTAAATAAACTTTTTGATACTTTTCTACTTCTGCCTCACGCCTCTGCACTTGAGTCATTCCCCTTGTGGCCTAGTGGGGGTTTGCTGGATTATCACACCAGTGAACAAAGTTCGAATCCCAGCAAAACCCTAACAACAGCACCCAGGAAGCAGTTTGGAGTTAGGTGCCTTGCTCAAGGGCACTTCAGCCCAACCTCAGGCCACAGCTGTCCCATGCTAATCTAACCGCATGTCTTTGAACTGTGGGGAAAATCAGAGCACCCGGAGGAAACCCACACAGACACAGGGAAAACATGCAAACTCCACACAGAAATGCCCCTGTCAGCCACTGGGCTTGAACCCAGAACCTTCTTGCTGTGGTGATAGTGCTAACCATTACACTACTGTGCCACACCGCTTCCTAGGAACTACAGTATGTAGCTAAAACATGAATGACTTGACATTGGGGTAAAGTAACCAGCTAGCTAATGTTACCTTTCTTTATATATTGTTTATAATTGAGGTAGTGTTAATTCCAGTATAGCTCACTTCGTTAGCTAACATAATTATAAAAATAAATGCATACAGATATGGTAGGTCTAACTGGTTTTATGTAGCTTAGCTGAAATATAGTGCTTTTACTATACAGCAAAAAAAATGATCACTTGTGGCAGTGTGGAAATATCTAAAACTAGCGAAATACTCACTAAAATTCACACAATAGAGAGAAAGCCTTCTGAGGAAATTAAGTGAAACATTTCAGCATTAGCTGGGTTAAGTTTTTTTTTTTTTTTGTCATGGTTGGACTGGAGTAGGAAGCATTTTTTGGATTAGTCATGCTAATTTTAGACATTATATAGTAATTACTGAAGTCTTTTTTCACTAGATGTCTTGACTACTTTTCTTAATCACTCCTGTTACATTTGCTCAAGTGAATTATTTTACTCAAGGCAGCCTGCAGTCTTTCTACAACTGATGAAAATTAAGCTGACTTTAACTTGAACTACTGTTCAACACACTGCTTCCCATACTACCAGTTTGAAGTAAACAATCAATGCCTAAAAGGTCTTATAACCACTAAACCCTCCAGCACTTTTAGTAGTTCAGAAGCTTAACCACTGAGTTACCACTGCCCCAGTTGTGGTTGGAACGTCCCAATTGTCAAAAAGATTTTTAACACTATATCCTCTGGTCAAAGGTATCACAGCATCCAGATCAGTACTACAATTTTATAACACACTATTGCATTTTGTTGCAAGATGAATGACTTCTGAAATAGAAATGCATTATTTTTCTCTCCAATTAATGCTTATTTATCTTTATATTTTATATGCTGCTACATGCTCATGTGCTGCTGTGTGAGACGGTTTAAAATCTTGTGTAATCTGCAGAGTCAGCTTGCTCAGCGTTGCACATTATGTCGTTTATCCTGATGCTGCTCCAGTTGTTTGGAGTAATTAGTGCATACTGCTCTGTGTATTTATCATAGTGTGCTACACTTAATTTTTTATTATGCTGTATTTTTACCTTAAAATATCAGTTTCAAAATCATTTTGATGGTACATTTACTTGTAATAGGGAGAACGGTTTGTCTTCCATTCTGAATCCAAATCCAGAATGGTTCGAAAATTATAGCAGGGTCAATATATAACCCTGATGGCATGTCCTTGAGGCCTCTCAGGAGAACTGTAACGCTTTATGGCACTGTGAGAACTGCATAACACAACACTTCCAGTATCGGGCAGTGACACTACCTCTAAGAAGAAGCTAAATACAGTGTCTTGCAAGAGTATTCATCCCTCTTGGTGTTTGTCCTGTTTTGTCACATTACAAGCTGGACTTAAAATGGATTTTGGGGGGTTTAGCACAATTTTATTTACACAACATGCCTACAACTTTAAAGGTGAAAATTGTTTTATTGTGGCACAAACAATAATTAAGATAAAAAACAACAGAAATCTGGAGTGTGCATAGATATTCACCCGCCCCTGGGGTCAGGTCAGGTCAGGTCAGGTCAGACTGGATGGCGCTGATGCCAGCCATAATTGGCAAAATTCTGAAATTCAAAGCAGGACAAGAATTGGCCGTCTTGTCCAAGCCTGCAATATGGGCTGTTCAAACAATGAAATTATCCAATGCAGAGGACCATGTGAGGTGTGTCATGAATCTATTAATAACGGAACTGAGGAGCACCCTTGGTAATGATATTTACAGCTGCTGCCTCATCATCACAAAAACAAGATTTGCTTTTTGGCCAGTGTTTACCTCACAGTAGATGAACTACACAATTGGGTAGATTCCATTAGAGCAGTGGAAGAAGTGTCAGCTGACAAGGATGACAATTCTTTTGGCCATGCATCAGCAAACTGCTGATTACCGAAAAAACCCCAACCAATGGAAGGGACTGCATCTGTGAACAACTTAATTGCTAATGGAGATTCCAGGTTTTCATTGTAGAAAAATGAGATACCCCTGCCTCTCACCCATAGTCATCTGGGATAGGCTCCAGCTTGCCTGTGACCCTGTAGAACAGGATAAGCAGCTACAGAGGATGGATGGATGGATGGATGGAAGAATGAGATACTGTTCCATTTACCCAACAAAAGGAGACCAGAACTGGTGTTCGGATCTGCAGCCTGTGTCCAAGCTCAGCCTATCATGGAGTTCTTTACAGATTTAGAGAGGTCAAAAGCCTGGATATAAAGGAATGTCCCTGGGGAATAACATGCACATTGCATAATTGAGATGCCCAAACATAGAAACAATTCCCTTTTGAAATTGCTATTGCCTCCTGCACTTCTCATGACCTATCTGAAATGATTTGATTTTTTCAAGAGGCAGTGAAGCTTGCATCTGGTTTCTGTCTAAGGTGATGCCTAGAAATTCTATAATCAAGTCAGTTTATTTGTATAATGTTTTTAACAACAGACATTGTCACAAAGTAGCTTTACAGAAAATTAAAGACTTTAAACATGAGCGGATTTTATCCCTAATTTATTCCTGATGAGCAAGCCTGTGGTGACGGTAGCAAGGAAAATCTCCCTCAGACAACATGAGGAAGAAATCTTGAAAGGAACCAGACTCAAAGGGGAACCCATCCTCATTTGAGTGATAACAGATTATAAATAATGTGCTTCTATAATGGTGTCCTATATAGTCACAAGTAGAACCGTGTAACCAGGAAAATCATTATAGTTCTAACATGAGGTCTGTTTTATTGAAGTTATCAACTGTTCACTGATGCATTGAGCTTCATCAATGCAAAGAGCAGATAAATAGTTTTTAGGCTTTTTTTCCCTTCTCCCCCAAAATATTTATGGGGAGCTATTTAGGGTTAACGGGAGTTATCAAATTGAGTAGTTAGGTGGTGACATCATCATTCTGTGATGCAGGAGCTGGTCCCACAGCTAATTTGGGAGCATGGAGGCTGTAAAGAAACCCGCTGTTCCTGGGAAACTCAAACTTGTAGTGGGAGCCGACCATACTCCAGGGTTTGGATTCTGGAGTTCATGGTGGCAAGTGACACTGGATGCTGGAAAAGGCTGACAAGGAGTTATTTGGGTCTGTAGCCATGATGCTTTTTATTAAAACAATTTCCAGGAGCCTGGGCACTGGCCATTCATTAATCCTGAGAGCAGAAGACTTCTACTAGCCAAACAAGAGCTCCAGAGAATGGAAATAGTGCTCGCTTGCAAAATGGTTTGCAGAGGAAACAGCAAAGGTAGGCAGGTTAAAGCAGCTTAAATAAGGCACCCTATGAGAGATTTGCCAATAGAATGCATAGAAGGAAAACAGCTGAGCTGACAGATGATCTTGGTTGACTTGAGATCAGCTGCAGTCAGCTGATGTAGTTGGGATTCACGGCTGAGCTTGACTTTGTGGCCTGCTAGAACTATGTTACTCTTGATTTATCATCCTTAAACATCTTCACAGCACAACTCCATAATTGCCATTTTTGCCCTTGTAATTTACTTCTTTCCATGGATCTTGGACAGCTCTTTCTCCTTTTTGATCATTCTCAGATGCCTGCTGAATGCTTTCCTTTAACTGGCTCACTGTTGTAATACTTGCATAAACTAAAGTGTGTTTAATGCAAATTACACTGCAAGGACTTTATTGTCACATACACAGGCTTTCTTGTGCAATGAAATTCTTAGTTTGCAATTTTTCATTAACACTGCAGTAGATTTAAAAAAAAAAGACAATTATAGCATAAAATAGGAAATATAAAGACTGTAGGTGTAAATTCCATTGGTGATGAAACTGCAGTAAACATCCATCCATTATCTGTAGCTGCTTATCCTGTTCTACAGGGTCGTAAGCAAGCTGGAGCTTATCCCAGTTAACTATGGGCGAGAGGCAGGGTACACCCTGGACAAGTCACCAGATCATCGCAGGGCTGACAGAGACAAACTCCACACAGAAAGGCCCTCACCAGCCTCTGGGCTCGAACCCAGGACCTTCTTGCTGTGAGGTGACAGTGCTAACCACTACATCACCGTGCTGCCCCCACAGTAAACATATTCTTGATCATATTTATATGAAGCATGCTATTTGGCATTTTAAGGTAATGTGCAAATTAAGTGTTCAACTATGTTTACACCAACCAAGTAACCAGCAACCAAGTACACTTTGATAAATGCACACCATTGTATTTTATATTTTATTTTCAGTGAATCATTGTGCAATAAGGAGCCTGGATGTTCTGGCTTTGTTGCTTTGATACCTTTTACCAGATTGAGATGAGTGTAAAGAGTGAGTGGATAGAATGGGGGAATACCCAGTGACACTGCTAGCTCATCTATAAAATACCCTATGGTAGATGCCCTTCAGTGAAGGGGGGGATCTGTCCCTGTGATCATTTGTATGCAAAGTAGATGCATAAGACAGCTAAATAAGACAGGACTGTGTGGGACCTTGAAGTCATACAGCTAAAGTGGATTCATTTACACTCAAATCACCACTTGTTTTGATGACATATGAGAGTTCACATTGAGTTCCAATGCTGTCAGACAAAAACAGAACTCTGAGGCTACACTGGGTGTAGGCTCATTTAAACTGGACAGGTGAAGTTTGGAAAAAAAAAGAAAATAAACATTGTCTGGTATTTTTTCCAATCTTCAAGTGTCCAAGTTTTCTGCTGTTGCTGTCCATCCACTTCAAGGTTCAACATCTGCTGCTTTCTGAGATACTTTTCTGCTCACCATAGCTGTAAACATTAGTTATTCATTTGTATTTATTACCTCACCCGGGATGGAGTCCACCAGGGGGTGAGGTATTGTTTTCGGTGGGATTTCTTTGTTACTTGTGGAAATTGGAGATTTTTGCATGTTGATCTGTCTGTTTGTTTGTATTATTTGTGTTCTAGCATCATCATTTATTGACCAATCTTCACCAAAAGGCACAGGAAAACTCAGTAGGGTAACACAAAGACATCAACAATTTTTGGTGGGTCAAGGTCAAAGGTCAAGGTCACCAAGGTCAAATCTTGTAAAAACACCTAATTGGCCATAACTTCCGAACCAGCATTTGTATCAAAATTAGACTGGTGGCATTGGAAAGCATTTTTGAATTCCTTTTGAGAACACCATTGATGTTTCACCTGTGACATTATCTTGAGGTTGAAAAATGAGGTCAAATTTCACGAGATTTTTAACAAATTTGACCTTGACCTCAAAAACATGTTTATCGATTTGATATCGATACTCTGACCATGATTTAGCATTCTGGGCATAATTCTAAGGTCATATGCAAAATTTAGGGTCAAAAGGTCAAAGGTCAAAGTCACAGTACTGTTTTTAGTACCAAAATGTCAAGTGTCCATAACTCAGAAAGCTGAACTCAGAATTTGCTGGATTTTTTTTTCAAGGTTCTCCATTAAATCCCCTTTTGATCGATAAAATAAAATCTTGAGCAAACTTGATAATGACTTCACAAAAAAAATCACGTCATATTCCATTGAATTCCCATTATAATCATTCTGTCTGTCCGTCTGCCCATCACACTTTGAAGGGAACTACATTGTGAATATCATAACTACCAAAAGGAACAATTGTACAGCCTAGTGAGTGGTACCAGTGGACTCAGGGAACATTGTAGTTGTGCACCCATATGAGACATTTTACCTTGACCCAAATATGACCTAGTTGGAACGTCACAAAAAACACTTAAAATATCATAAAAATCAAGCTGATGGGTACTACTTTGTGAACTCCATAATAACCAGAATAAACAAGGGTACAGCCTCGTGAGTGGTACCAATGGACTCGGGGAACATTGTAGTGTGGGACATTTGACCATGACTCAATTATGACCTTGTTTGAAGGTCACAAAATCAACTTGATAGGCACTAGTTTGTGAATACCATACTGTCAGAAGGAAAGATGGTGACTGATGGCAATGGACTCAGGAGACATTGTAGTTGTGCTACAGAATAACCATTACCTGTTTTGATTGCCACACTTAACCTGCCCATATTGTTGTCCTGCGCAACATAGCTCATTGTTTTTCTTTCTTTTTCTGTCACCATTAACATTATTGATCTGTAGAGGTCAATGAGTGTAAAACAGTGCTGTTAACACAATAGGTCCTGAACCACTGTTCCAATTAACTATAAATTTTCAGGAAAGATTCTTTCATGGAACCCTAAACTCCCTATTGATTTTGGGTACTTATCAATCAGAACTGAATGATCTGTGATTTTTGCAAGTATCATGCTATGCACAACTTTTCATATGTTTATTTGTTTGTTTGTTTGTTTTGTGAGCAACATTACGAGAAAACAGTGGACCAATCTTCATGAAACTTTCAGGACAGATGGGCATTGGTCTCAAATAGTCAAATTTTGAGGGTCATCCAGTCAAGGTCAAAGCCACCAAAAAGGTCAAAATCATAGTTATTACAGATTTACTACATAATTATATATAAGGAAATCATAGTTCCTCTAAAGATCTCTTTAGTTGCACTTAAAAACAATCAACAAACTCTTAGGGTTTTGCTGGGATTCGAACCTGGGTCGCTGGTGTGAAGATCCAGCAAACCCCCGCTAGGCCACCAAGGGAATGACTCAAGTGCAGAGGCATGAGTAGAAAAAATAATCCAAAGAGTTTAATTACAATATTTACAAGTCCAAGAAAAAAGCAAAAAGTATAATCCAAAGGTTCAGGGGCAAAAAGCAAAAAGTATAATCCAAAGTAGTAAAAAGAAGAGGCAAAATGCAAA
>JAOPUC010000019.1:26987644-27001252 GCA_027564185.1 Cephalocassis borneensis | reverse complement strand
GTTCGTTGCCCCATCAACATTTGCTTTTGAGGTGTTTTAAGTGGATCTATCCCGTTATATCTTTTAATGTAGTGTCCATAACGTCAACAACCTAGCAGAATGGGGCATGTATAAAATGAGGTATATTTTCAAAGCGGAAAGAGAATGCTACATGAAATTTTAGGTATGGGACCCCAATATGTTCAAGTCCATAATATCACAGTTTGGGTTTTTTGTTATTTTGGAACCTATAAGGTCCATCTGATCTTGGCTGACCCATTTACATTACCCGCTTATATTATACTGTGTATTTTATACTGTGATTAAGTATGATGATCTTTTCAGAGCTAATATTACCAGACCGACCTACCAGTGGGAAAGGATTTAAAAACGCATCTAAATTGTCACTCTGTACAGTATGTTTCCAACAAAGGTGCTGGATAAATATCTAAAACCATAGTGTGAGCAAGGCAGCAGGAAAACATTGAAGATTGGGCCTTAATCAAGCTGGGTACAACCAAATTTCACAAATGTAAATCATTTCTGCGAGCAATTACAGTAGAAATTTGGAATTCATGAAAATCCTGTTAGTTCAGAAAAACGTTTGCATCCTACCAAGCGTTTGTATGTTCATATCGAGAGCTCCTAAGTCTGTGTACATTTACATGTAAGGTGACTCACTGATGTGAACTTTGAATGAGTTATGGCTAAATAGTTCATTTATTTCAATTGCACACACAGATTTAATAAACAAGGAAACGTTTGTTTCATATTAATTAATTAAATTAAAGTAATGTTAAATACACTGTAACCCTGCTATAACGAACTCTTTTTCTACAAATGTTTGCATATCACAAACTACAACCCCAATTCCAAAAAGTTGGGACACTGTAAAACACAAATAAAAAATAGAATTTGAAGATTTGCAAATCACGGAAACCCTATATTTCATTGAAAATAGTACAAAGACAACATATCCAATGTTGAAACTGAGATTATTGTTATTTTTGAAAAAAAAAATGCTCATTTTGAATTTGATATCAGCAAGGGGGCAAGATGGCGGCACGCACATACGCAGCGACTTTGCTCTGGTGGGTTTCTGTTATATTGTTGTTTGTTAGTGTGCTGGTCAGCAAAAATCACATACAGCCAAGAATATCTTTTAAAGATTGGAACAGCATGTAGTGCATTAGACTTTACCATGAACTTTCAACTCAACCAGATCCCGCAGGGGATCGTACAACCGCCAGGATCCCAGTGGATCAGTATATCGAAAAGCAGATGCAGGAGGCTGCGCAGGGAAAGGAGACAGAAGCAGGACTGCCAAGCTGGCGTGCTAACTAGGCTAAGGCGAGCTCCGTTCAAGCCCATTCTGCCCAGCATCTACCTCACAAACGCCAGATCCTTCGGCAATAAGATGGATGAACTGGAGCTGATCACCGCGGCACAGAGGGAAGTACGGAACTGCTCAGTAATGTTCATCACTGAGACCTGGCTTCACACTGGGATTCCCAACGAGGCCATTCAGTTAGCAGGCTGCACAGCGCACCGGGCCAGTAGGGCAAGCAACTCTGGTAAGAGCAAGGGAGGGGGACTGTGCACTTACACCAACAACCAGTGGTGTACAAATGCAACCGTCACCGATACACACTGTTCAGCAGATGTCAAGTACATCACAGTGAGATGTTGGCCATTTTATCTGCCGCAGGAGTTTACTGTGGTTATCATGATGGCTGTATACATACCACTGAGCTCTGACACTGGACATACTGCTAACCTCCATTAGCATATCACAGGCTGCTCATCCAGATGGGATTTTTATAATAGCTGGGGACTTTAACCAAGCGAACCTGAAATCTATCCTCCCTATGTGAACTGCCCTATGAGAGGTTCAAACACACTGGATCATGTCTACACCAATGTTAGGGATGGATATAAAGTCTCCTTTCTCCACCACTTAGGCCTGTCTGACCACCTGTCCCTGTTTCTCACACCAGTATACAGACCTCTCATTAGCACATCAGAACCTAGTGTGAGAATCATAAAGACATGGCCTGAGGGTGGGCTTCATCTCATCTTCAGGACTGCTTTGGGTGCACATATTGGGACTTATTTGCACAAGAAGATATTGACTACTACACATCCACTGTCTTGTCTTACGTTAAGTACTGTGTTACAATGGACAAACATATCAGGACCTCCCCGACCAACAAACCATGGATGACAGAGGACATCAAGTGTCTATTGCTGGAGCGCAGCTCTGCCTTTAGACCTGGGAACAGCGATCTCTACAGCACTTCCAGGACCAACCTCAAGAGCGCCATCAGGAGGGCCAAGGCAGACTACAGGCAGAGGATAGGAGAATACTTCAATGATGGAGACCCACGGCGGACATGGCAAGGCATTCAGAGCCTCACCAAGTACAAGGGCAGAGATAATATAACAAGAAGCAGCAGTGATTCTCTTGTAGAGGAGCTGAATCATTTCTTTGCTCGATTTGAGGTGGATGATGCAGAGACTAGGAAGAAGCTGATACCAACATTGGTCAGCCTGACACTGAATGTCAGTGCTGATGATGTCAGGAGACTGCTCCGTGGCGTTAACACCAGGAAAGCTGCTGGTCCCGATGGTATACCAGGGAGAGCACTCAGACTGTGCAAACCAACTGGCAGAGGTATTTTGTAAAATCTTCGATCTCTCCCTGTCTCTATGCACGGTCCCGAAATGTCTAAAGTCTGCCACTATTGTGCCCATACCTAAGAAGACTATATTAGCAGCCTACATGACTTTGGACCAGTTGCTCTTACCCCCACTGTTATGAAGAAGTGTTTTGAGAAGCTGGTCTTGAGTTATATCAAAGTGGCACTCCCACCCACCCTGGACAAGTACCAGTTCGCATATAGAGCAAACAGGTCAATGGAAGATGCCATTAATACGACGCTACATACCGCTCTGTCCCACCTGGAACACCCTGAAACATATGTGAGGATGCGGTTTCTGGATTTTAGTTCAGCATTTAACATGATAATACCCAGCAGAATGGAGAACAAACTGCTGGACCTGGGTGTGAATCAGCACATGCGCAGCTGGATCAGAGACTTTTTAACCAATCGTTCTCAGGTTGTCAGGATGGGGACTTATCACTCCTCCTCTCTGACAGTAAACATTGAGGCCCTGCAAGGGTGCGTGCTGAGTCCTCTCCTGTTTTCCCTTTATACACATGACTGTATACCAACCTAGAGAACAAATACCATCAGTAAATTTGCAGATGACACGACTGTAGTTGGCCTGGTACACAATGGTGATGACTCTGCATACAGGGACGAGGTCCGCAGACTAATAGACTGGTGCTCCGTGAACAACCTGGCTCTCAACATCTCCAAAATCAAGGAGATGATCCTTGATTTCAGGAGACCACATGAAGTCCTTGCTCCCTTATGCATTAGGGGTGATAGTTTGAGAGAGTGTCCTCGTTTAAATTTCTGGGCACACACAAGACCTCACATGGACTACAAATATCACTGCTCTGGTGAAGAAAGCACAGCAGCGACTGTATTTCCTTCAGACATTGAAAAGACTGGACAGATCACATCAGCTGCTTCTTTCATTCTATCGCTGTTCTATTGAAAGCATTCTCACAAGCGTCACTGTATAAATGATAGAGTGCAGATAGCTATGTATCTACATGTCCTTGGGGTTGCTGAGACATGGACGGGTGGGAATAAGATCTAGCCCACAGTTCAAGTCAAAGCCCTTTGAGAGGAAATGCTTTGGCTTTCACAACATTCTGTTCCCAAAAGCTGATGTGGGGGAAAAAGTCTCTAAACAAAGGTGGTTTTCTTGCTTCTGTAGTTTTTTAAAACTGTTCTTCTGTGTCGGGACTTTTTGTGAAAAAGAAGCATGTAGCTAATGCTGACGCTAGGCCACAAATCTGCACCGTCACTCCAGTCATTTCGAGGAATTTTGCACGAATCGTAACCGCTAACAAACTCTAATTTCCATGTATATCTATCCTTTGCTTCTTTCTGACCAAGACTGTCCAAGTAGCTGTAGTTTTCTTCGGACAACAGCAACAGACGCCGGACATCTCTGCTTGGCTTCAGTATGTGAATATCCAATCAGCTGGTCCCGTACGTGTTTACGATTTTTATGTCACGATTTACAACCAATGGGAGACACCCTTTGTCGGCTGTCCACCAATCACAGGTTCCCGTGCCACAATGGCGGTATGTTGATAAATATTTAGAAAATAAACATATTACGAAATGTATGAAACCATTGAAAACAATTTTAAAAAAATCGTAATATACGTACTGGTTAGAGGTAAGGAACATTATTCAGTGGTATTGTTTATTATTAACTCTAATCATGATATAAAAGTTCCAAGTTTGACACCTGCGATGCGACAACCGCGATGCTGGCACACGATGTCTTTGACCCTCGTCACCCTTAGCCAATTGGTATAATTACGTCATTACGTGGACCCCTCTAAGCAGAGCTATTCCAGTACACTCAAACACACGCATACTTCGATGAATTATAACCAAAAACAAGGCAATTTGAATGATTTCCTCAAAATATTTTTTGTATTTTTATACATCGTTTTGATGAATAAAACATTTTAATGCATTTCCCGTGAAACGAGACGAGCTACTGGTTCCCTGCTCTCTTAGCGCCGGTGTTGCTTAGGTTGCCAGCACTAACTTTTGTCGTTCGATCAGACGATTACCATTAAAGTTTTACTCATCCTTGCACAGACTTCAGTCGCTTGGGACGATCGGACATGAGGTTTTTCGAGCATTGTATTGTACATTTCTGTCAGACTTTTTTTCAGTGACTCATGACTTGGTCTAGGACACCTTTGTATTTACACTCTCCAATATATCATTGTTTTTTGGGAAGACATTCAAGCCATACATTCTAAGACGGTTCCTCAAAGGTTCTTCACTTCTTTTCCTCCCCATTTCTCACAATTTTTTTTTTACCAGTTCCTATCCACCAGCTCTCTCTTCCCTAACACTATGCTATGTTTTGAGGACGATCGCTAATGTGCTTCTTCCGAGATATGTGAAGCTAGTCAGCGGATATCTTCAATCTGCTACTCATGATACATCACAGGGGAGCTCAAGAGGCTTGAAGGAAAAATCTAATTCCCCTCTTCAGCATAGATGAATGCACACTCACTCACTACTGACAAGTTTCTTTCTGACTGACAGGGAAGGGAGTCTCTCCCACCCAATCTGGCATCGTCACAATTTGAACTCAACCTCCCAGTGATCAGTCGAATACATTTCTGCTGCACCATTAGAGACCCTGGGTCCTTTGCTTCTTAGAGAACTGAAGACAAATTTTTTTAAATCATCATCAAAATTCTATTTCTCATTTTATTAAATATCAGAATGCATTTCTGACAGCTATTTTGTCGCTGCTATAGCAAGTTACGAGTGCTTGAAATATGCTCTGTAATATCAGTCCATACGTCAAAGCGATGGGCGTAAACGAGATTTGTCGAGACTTGCGCGAGACATCGTCGGACGGAAGTAAAACGTACAGCGGAAATCAAAGTGACTGACATCTGCCAACGTTGTCAAAAGACGCGCGCGCCCTTTTTCGAATGCTGACGTAATCAAGCTGGAAGTTTTCCCTGTGTCCGAAATCACTTCCTATTCACTATAAAGGGCACTATATAGTGGGGATGCCATTTTGTAGTGCTGTCCAAAACCTTCGTGAGGATTACGTGGGAAATGCGCTCAGTATATGTATTTATCACAAAAATACATGCGTTTTATTATTTTGAAAACCCACCAGCCAACTGATCTGACGGTAATGACGTAAATGCCAGTGCAACGGACTAGTCCTTATCCTATCGTCTTTCCAGCTCTTCTCTACTCCACATTGGTTTGATGTTGTATGGAATAATTTCCATGTCATGTCCGCGAGGGAGGTGGATGTATGTGCAGAAGTATACAGTTTAATAAAGTACAGAATATATTTACAGTCAGACAAGATATACTCAGGCAAGCAATCCAAATCGGCAGGCGAGATCAAAAACCAGAATACAGGCAAAAGGGTCGGTCAAGGCGCAAACAGTACATCAGAGGCTAAGCGAGGACAAGAACGAGAAATGGGCACAAGGATCGTGAAACAGGAAATCAAGACAACAGGTAGAAAGGCTCGGTAATGCGTACATGCGTATTGTAATACTTTGCGATGCAAATGCATCAGCACAGTCCTTAAATAGGGAAACACACAGGTCCTTAATCGAGCTCAGGTGCGCCTTGTTCAAGGTGCCCGTGCCACAGCGCACAGGACTGACACTCCATCACTGATGAAGCTGGCAAATCTTGAAATTAATCTAAATTGGAATGATATGGTGATCTGGCCGCTGTGTAAACAGTTTTCAAAATGGCAGCGGTGACGCTTCACGTTTGAAGTCTCACACAAGTCTCATGAAGATCACATGGATAAGCGACCCCTGCCGTGGACCAAACGAACTACATTCAACATGGCTAAAAACTGAAAAGGCAGATAAGTGTAATCTAATATGCCAATATGAGTCATGATATAAGGTTACTAAAACCGAAAACATAATTGAATAACATATAAATTAAGAAATAAAGCAAGTTTAAAAATGACTTCAGTTCCCCTTTAACAGTGTATGTGTTTGGATGATTGTGTGTTTCAGGGAAGAGTAGGACTAAAAGACACTATGCAGTAACTGGACTCTTGTTGGCACAGGCCTGTGCAGTTAAACTTTACAAGGAGTTGAAAACTGAAAAGTGAATTTATTTTAACAAAAAAATAGTTCAGGTTTATGGACGGCATGGTTACACAGCAGGTAGCATTGACATTTCACAGCTCCAGGTCCCCAGATTGATCCTGAGCTCAGGTTACTGTTACTCTGTAGTTTGGTATGTTCTCCTTGTGTCTGCAGATGGGTTTCCTCTAGGTTATCCAGTTTCATCCCACCTCCCAAAAACATGCTGGTAGGTGAATTGGCTTCCCAGGAAAGACTCAGGCTGTGCCGTGACTCTGACCAAGATAAAGCAAATAAAGATGTGATGGTTTAGAGAGATACATGGTCAACTCTGCCACAGTGTACATCTACATTGACCCCTGCTTTCAAATAGTGGGGTAGGTGTAGTCGTGTGGCCAAGGATGACATGGATGAGGCATAAATTGCTCAAGTTTAAACAGTGTATATATTTGTACAAAGTTCAGATGTATAAGACATCTTAATTCTTCATTGGACTATAGTAGAAAAAAAAGCGCCATGGTTTCCCTATACAATCACTGAATTTTTAATCTATCTGCTCAGACAGGAGATGAAATATTGATGGCAATTGATTCACTGGGAGTGCTTACATCAGCTCTAGCTTTATCTCCAACCAAATCTGCTATACATGGGTTTCTATTGTGCTGTTTTTTTTTTTTTTGCTATCTAATCTCTTAATTTATCTATGCCACTGAGTTCCATCCCGATACTCCTGATACAGCTTACATACCTTTATACTCTATTGCTGCTTGATGCAGGAGTAGGAATCTGCCTCACTTAAATCCTTATCAATCCTCATCAGTAAAAATACTACCACTGGGAGATGTTCATGCATAAGCTTAAGCAGCCTGCAGGAGCTGAACCAAGACCAGCCTGTTGACGAGGAGCACAGGAGGAAGGAATTTACTGCAGTGTAAACTCATTACCCACCGTCTTTCCTCCACCAAAAAAATTCCCCTCTGCTTACCCCAGTAGAGGGTTTGCTCCTGCTCTGCCACTCTGCCCTGACAACTGACTGCTGGAAGCGAGTGCACCAAAATAGGTGCCTTGCCAGTCTCCATGACAGGCTGTGCATAATCAGCGTCAGTGGTGTGTAATTATGGCTGTCAGGCTCATCCGCTGTAATTGATGCGAATGTGAGCGGACTTGGCGGCCAGGGCAGCCCCGCCAGCACACATGGCAGCACCACTGGCACCACACTGAAAAAGCTGGTGAGGAAAAAAACATTACCTGTCTGGTGGCTCAGTAGTAGTGCGTTGTTAAGCTCTACCACCCGACTTGGCAACACTGGCACACTCTACTACACATAACACATAACCCTTTGTCTACATCAGTTTTTCTCCTGGCTCTAGATTCTGAAGATTAGTTTGATGTTGCCTGGGCAAATTCACAGATAACAAAGCGGGTGGTAGGCATGATAAAAAATTGTGTCAAAGCCATAGCTGCTTAGGTGTCTCTGTGTGGAGGTGGCCTGTCTGTGGGGTGCCTTTAGGTTATCGCTACTGGCTTTTTTATGCGCTTCAGTTCCTGGCTTCCTGTAGAACATGCAGTGCAGCTTCAGAAAGAAATAATTACTTAACTTCAGGGGTGCTATTTAACTTGATGTTTTTATGCTAGTACATACAAGAGGGAGAGGGGCAAATGAAGGGGCAAACGCTTGGCATTTAAGAGCTTACCCAGAGTCTTTCGAACAAATGGCTAGGGTATCTACTGTGTGTTGTGGGCTCGGGTGTTTTCCCTCTCTTCAACTGCTCTACTGATGATTTGAGTAAAAGTCACAATATTCTGTATTTTAGTGAAGATTATGAATGAAATAACCATTGCAAGAATATACACTGACACAATATCAGATGAATATGGGGAACCTTCTGAATAAACTTTACAGTGATTGTGCTCGTGTGTGCTCTTGAAATCATCATCATAGTAGCAGAATCCCTGTATTTGTCTGTTTAGCTGTCAGCCATTTTATCAGCTCCTGCTGAAACTGGTCATTTGTTGCGACATCAGGGCTCCCATTTGCTAACATGTTTCACATTTACATTTTTGTAGTGGGACCAAAAAAATTGTGATGGGGACGATACTTCATCTGTCAAAAAATGCAGACTGCCATTGTCCATGTTATGGAGCCTTGGGGATTTTGTTAGAATATAGCACTATTTTATGTACACTATATTTTCTATACACTCACTTTATTAGGAGCACTATACTAATACTGGGTAGGGGCTCGCTTTGCTCTCAAAACAAGCTAAATTCTTTGTAGCATGGATTCCACAAGATTATTCGATAACACTCCTTTGAGATTCTGGTCCATGTTGACATGATTGCATCATGTAATTCCTGCAGATTTACACTTTCATCCTGTGAATTTCTCATTCTACCACATCCCAAAGGTGTTCCTAGATTCAGATCTGGTGACTGGGAAGGCCACTAAAGATCACTGAACTCATTGTCATGTTCATGAAACCAGTTTGAGACGACTTTTTCTTTGTGACATGGTGCATTATCATGCTGCAAGTTTCCATTAGAAGGTTGTAAATTTTGGCCATGAAGAGATGCATTTGAGGGCGGCACGGTGGTGTAGTGGTTAGCACTGTCGCCTCACAGCAAGAAGGTCCTGGATTCAAGCCCAGCGGCCGGTGAGGGCCTTTCTGTGTAGAGTTTGCATGTTCTCCCTGTGTCTGTGTGGGTTTTCTCCAGGTGCTCTGGTTTCCCCCACAGTCCAAAGGCATGCAGGTTAGGTTAATTGGTGGCTCTAAATTGACCGTAGGTGTGAATGTGAGTGTGAATGGTTGTTTGTCTCTATAAGAGTCAGCCTTGCAATGACCTGGTGACTTGTACAGGGTGTACCCCGCCTCTCGCCCATATTCAGCTGGGATAGGCTCCAGCTTGCTTGTGACCCTGCACAAGATAAGCGGCTACAGATAATGGATGGATGGATGGATGGTGAATGTATATTTCATGAGTGAGTGAAGCAAAAGAGTAAAATATTTTTCAGCACAAGAAGATAAACTTCATATCTTTGTGCCACTGTATAATATTTATTTTTTGAATGGTTCAAAATTAAAATTCTTTTGATTAACTTGCATTTTTTGTGGATGTGTCAATATAATAAGAATATTACATGGTGGCACAAAGATATGAAGTTTATCTTCTTGTGTTGAAAAAGATTTCACTTGTTCTTTGTGCTCACTCGTGAAATATATTCACCACTCAAAGATAAACTTCATATATTCGTGCCACTGTGTCATATCCTCTATTTATATACTACACACATACTTGTCCTACTTCTGCTTTAGACGAAATGAAACTGTCTTAAGCTTACTCTGAAAACAAGAATTTAAAAGTACACAGGGAAAAAAATATTACAGTTTAAGCTCATATGATTATATGACTATATAAAGGATAGCAATTTGCATAACATGAACAAATCTCTTCCGCTTGTGAAGACATGAAAGGTCACATTAATATAGACTTGGGGATTACATGACGCTGGGCTCATTGCCACTTCCTGGTGTTGCAGTTAGTCTTTCATCATTTCAGCTGATAAAGATGAATTGTTTGACGGAATTCAAGATCTGCAAATTTGATGTACGATATATTTGCATGTTTAATCACCCTCAAATAAGCCCAAAGCTTATTATCATATAGTATAAAAGGACTGTGTATCTGTTTTTCCTCTTCTTCAAAATGGTCCTTAAGAGATTCAGAGTTTTGCAGCTGCTAAATTCAAAATGACTTACAAGTGCAGAATTGAGTCTAAGCATCAAAGTTGATCTTCTCATCACCATTCCAGTGGCAAATCTTCTTAACGGTTTGACCTTAACCTTGCTGCTGAGGGGCTGCTTGAGTTTACATCCTTTACAACTGACTGATGTTTGAAGTTTGACATGATTTTCTGCTCTATCATCCTGAGACCAAAATAGAATTGTTCGGTTTAAATGAGAAGCGTTATGTTTGGAGAAAGGAAAGCAGTGCATTCCAGCAGAAGAACCGTATCCCATCTGTGAAACATGGTGGTGGTAGTATCATGTTTTGGGCCTGTTTTGCTGCATCTGGGCCAGGACGGCTTGCCATCATTGATGTCTTCTATCTACATTCCTGTTTTTTTTCCTTTTGTATACAATCATGGTTTAGTCCCATTTTTTTTTATCATTTGCCTTTGCTACGTTGCACCACAGCCAACTGGAGTGCTTTATCTAGAAGTGTGAAAACCATAGGTATATTTTAGTAGTTTTATGGGGCATCAGGAGGATCTCTGAACTCTTAGCATTAGCATTAGCTGCCTTAATGTCCGACCTAAGAGATTAAAGAAATCTTTACAAAAACTGTCGGCCTTCTCCTTCTTACACTATATCATGTTGTGTCCATTTAGATGACATAAATGATGTAGATGACATAAAATATAATTCCAGGGGTCCTTTAGGTCTGTCTAAGCATTATTTATCATAAATTAAAAAAAAAAAAGTGTCTGTGTTATACCTCTTGTGGGATTGGCCACTTGAAGTGTAACTGATAACAGGAGTAGCATTGCAAGCAGGAGCATTTCTAGTAGCCTCCACAGTTTTCAGAAGGGAAATCTATACAAGGAGTCTGTGAGGAAATACAATAATCAATCTGAGTAAATTAAGGTTAAACTTAATGTTTAGGAGATCAGCACTGAGGAGCATTTCAGATACAAGATGTCGTCCACTGTGATCTGAGGCAGGGTGATAAGAGGGCAGAATCATATTGACTGAGAGCGTACACCCTTCTTTTGCTAATAGTTTCCTTTCCAGTACACACACACACACACACACACACACACACGTGTTTGTCTGACTATTGTCCCACTGGTTTCATTATTAATGCAGCTAACTAATGGTATGCGCCACCTAATTCTAACCCTGACCTTAACCCCAGTAACCAGAAAGTAAAACTCGAAAGAAAAAAGTGTCAAAACCAGCTAAATTTCAGAACTCATAAATATTCCTGTCTGAGTGGGCCCTGGTTGGGCCCCACAAAGATATAAAAACATGTACACACACACACACACACACACACACACACACACACACACTTCAAAAACAGCAAACACCATCAAAGACAATATGACGTCACATTTTCCTATCGTGGTCTGAAGCTGAAAGGTTAATCCTTAAACCTGATACTGCAGCTATGATTATGTTAAGGGGGGTTTATAATTTAATGTTATTGATATATCGGTCATCTTTTGTTACAAATTATAAAAATACAAATAATGCCTTTGAAAAATAAGATCTTAACAGTCAGTACTCAGTACAATCAGTATGTTCATGCTGAACATAATACTAAAGAGCAGGTGACAATGGAGGAAGCAAATCTTTTTTATATGCATCAAACTATTTTTTTGCTTCATTACTAATTTGATTAAACGTAATAAGATAAGATAATAAGCAGCTGCAGAAATAGCATGAAATACTAATCAATAAACCCTCAATTAAACTGGTCATGACCAGTTCACCACTGCTTTCACAGTTTTTTTTCCACTGCACCCACAGTCCTCCCCCGAACACACACACAAACTAGTAACACACACTTTAAGAATGCAATTACACACAGATTTATAGTCAATGCAATGTAAAAATAACCCTGAAGTGCCTGACATAAAAGCTTATGTTTGAGCAAAATAGTAAATAACATACCTGTTAGTACTCTGGTTGTGCAGTAAATACGGGACTCTATAGTACGTGGTGAACCCCCTGTGTTGCTGTCCAAAACCCTTTTTATACTCCAAATGTTCCTGCGTCATGAGTTTCCCAGCAGGCCGTTGGTGAGACCCCAGTAACACTCCTTCTGTCTTTCCTCTCTGATCCGACTGCATCTCTCAGAAGGTCCTTTCCTACCGTTCAGTGGGATTATGAAGCATCTTTATGGAATTTGCCATCTACATCTAATAATTAAATTGTATGAAAAAAATTAAATATAGTTTGAACAAACAAAAGAAAAAGGGAACACAGGGTCCACGCTGAACAAATGCTCTTCCAAAATGGAGATGAAGAACTCGACCAG
The DNA here is from genome assembly GCA_027564185.1 of Cephalocassis borneensis. Taxonomy (NCBI): domain Eukaryota; kingdom Metazoa; phylum Chordata; class Actinopteri; order Siluriformes; family Ariidae; genus Cephalocassis; species Cephalocassis borneensis. Next base: position 26,988,471 of record JAOPUC010000019.1, on the reverse strand, counting down.
GTCAACAAGCTTTCGACACTTATAGACCTTAATTTGAAAAGGAAATGAAATGCATCATCTTGTCATCGTTCATAGTTAATTAACTGTCCAATAGAGATGCAATATATGAATTCCTCCAATTATCCCAAAGCATTAAAATATAAAGTGCACAGGTTAAAAATAGCACTGAGTTTATTCAAAATAATACACAAATCAAAGTATACTTAAAATACTGTAGAATACAGTCCATGCAAAAGCAAATATGCATTTCACACTTGGCTGATCAGTGAGTTCATGGTGTGCTTCACAGATATGTTTTTTTTTAGTCTGTTGTTCTCCAAAAGCCACCACACGCCACAGCATTGGGTCTACACTTGTATCTTGGTGTTCACTGTGCCATCATCTTTGTGAGAACTCTTACACCATAGAGGAGCTGCTTCCTGAGTAATTAAATAGCTAAAGAAGAGAGTAAGAAAAAGTATTAGGCTTCTACTGTCATCAATTTCACCTTTACTGCATCAGTGCTGAATAATATTAACTCATATCCTTCTTACTGTAGTGAGGAATGGCATATTCAATACGGTTCCAAGAAATCCAAAAGCCATTGGGAAGAACGACCTAGAAAAGGACAATGTTATTCATAATTGGCTCAATCTTTACGATAACGGTGACATGTCTTGAGCAAAATTGATAAATGTCAGTGATATCAGCATGACAATGTTTGCTGACATCATACAATGGACGATTATAGAGGGCTTACTGTAAAGAGTTAATCTCATCTCATCTCATTATCTCTAGCTGCTTTATCCTGTTCTACAGGGTCGCAGGCAAGCTGGAGCCTATCCCAG
>JAOPUC010000019.1:26458091-26472919 GCA_027564185.1 Cephalocassis borneensis | reverse complement strand
GACGTTCCCAGCAGACCCTCACCATACGTTTGGGCCTGCCAGGTCTGTCCAGCTTCCTCCTCCGCCAGCAGATCCAAATAGACAAAGAAAGTAAAACAGTATAGACAGTGAAAGTAAAACTAGGAACAAAAAGAAAAAAAAAATAACCATAGTAATTTACACAGCTTTTTATATAGTATATCTGGAGAGTTCTTAGTGATACTACTTAAAATATTGCAGTATTTTATTGAATGTTATTGATAGGTTTTGATCTGTCTGTACTGAAGGAGGTTGAATTGACAAAGTATGATAAAGGAATTAGACCTCTGCCATCTAGGAGATTCTGCCTCACAGATCTGGGAGCAACAGTTACTAACACAGACACAGCTGTTCAGAGATGTTTCTTAATTTGAGAAGAACAGAAGACAACTTTATTTATCACACATACACTTAAGCACAGTGAAATTCCTCTCTGCATTTTACCCATCTGAAACAGTGAACACATGCATGCACACACACACACACACACACACACACACACACACACACACACACACACACACACACACACACACGAGCAATGAGCGCACACAAATACCCAGAGCAGTGGGCAGCTATGCTACAGCACCCGGGGAGCAGTTGGGGTTTACATGCCTTGCTCAAGGGCACTTCAACCTAAGGCTGTCCCATATTAACTTAACCGAATATCTTTGAACTGTGGGAAAAACTGGAGCACCCACAGGAAACCCACACAGACACGGGGAGAACATGTAAACTCCACATAAGAAAGGCTCCCATCAGCCGCTGGGCTTGAACCAAGAACCTTCTTGTTGTGAGACGACAGTTTATTGTAGGATAAACATGAGTCTATATCCACATTCAAGAGTGTGTTGTAGCATATGATTGGATGATGTGATTGATGAAGCTAAGTGATCTATGTTGACAAGTTAATGTAAATAGGTGATGGAACATTACATCACTGGCCAGGATAACCTTAATTAATCAGAGAGTAGATGTGTGAGCAAAGATAAATCTCAATGATTTAACTAGACAAAACAAGTATCAAGCAGAACAGCCTGTATCAGTTGTAAGTATGGCAAACAGATATCTCTATCAGTTATGTAGTTAAAATGTGTATGAATCAGCAACACTTGTAGGTGATCTATGGTCACCTGGATGGCCATGAGACAGTAGCAAGGCCTTAAACACACTTTAACCAATCACATTACAATCACATCATATAAAATGTCCAGTTCTGTACCTCTCATCTACCCCTTCTGCCAGTCTAGTTCAAGTATGATCTTGTTTTTACCCCACCCCCATTGCCACCACATGCAAAAGTAATTAGTTTCCCTTATAATATGATTAAACCTTAAAAAATGTCAGAATTGACCTAGAGGAGAGTACTGCCAAAATACAGAGCAGCTAGATTCATTCATACATTCATTCATCTTCAGTAAGCACTTTATCCTGGACAAGGGTTCAGTGAATCCTGGATATGAACAGGAATACACCCTGAATGGGATGCCAGTCAAAGGAACCAAAAACACACACTCACTGACACTTAAGGGGAAATTAGAGTATCCTACCGAGACTCCACACAGAAACCTGAACTCAGGATAAAAGCTGTGACCCTGGAGCGTTGAAGCAGCTATGCTACCTGCTGTACCACAGTGCCACCCCATACATAAACATGACATTTTAAAGAATCACTTTATTCATCGACATTCAGATTACAAATACAACATTTAAAGTGCTTTAACTGCTTTTACACATCAAATTTTTACCTTATCAGTATGAATTGACTACCCATAACAGTGACTGAAATACATAAACCTTTCTTTCCATGAAATAAGTGGCTCATTACAGACACAGAAAATTGTGTAACAAGGCATATGACTGTTTAGGTCTTAAGCTGTTTAGTTGTTTGGGTGTGCAAATGAAGTATTCCATTGCAAAGGTAGACAACTCCATTTTTCTTGTTTTCTGTAAACATTTATTTTTGGTCGGAGTCCTCTGAAAGTACTGGCCATTTGGACTGGCCCCATGTGGAGAGTTGAAAGATGTACTTGGAAGATGGCACTTACAGTTTTATGATGGCTGAGGACTACAATTGCCATGATGACTTTAGGTCTGCAACTGTCATGTAGTCTTGCACTCAAGTCTCCATCAATGAACAGTTGATAACTTCAACAAAATAGACTTCATGCTGAAACTATAATGAATTTCCTGGTTATACTGTTGTACTTTGTGACTATATAGAGGCTTTGCACCATCATGTGACCCCATAGCAACAGTAACTAGGGTGTTTGACGGGGGCACACTTGTAGTGCTCCACTCAGCTGAGTTAGTTGTTATTGATCAGTATGGGAAGGTTTTGCTGTGTTTTGTGATATGCAAATCATTTTGAATGTAACAAATACATCAGATGTTTTAATTTACCAAAAGCTTAATTTAATTTCCCCCATCATCAGGGGAAAAAATCAGCGGGACTCGGTGTTGAATGGAGATGTCAAAAACCCTATGGTATACTCACTTTATTTCCACAAAGGTAAGACTTAAGAGAGAAAAAAAAAATCACTGTATATATTGGCAGAGCTGCTTTCACCTAAGTGCATTTACATTTGGGGATCATTTGTAGCACGTTGTGCATGCGCTTGAGACCCAGTCATTATGGGAAACACCTGATACTGATTTGAGGGCAATCAGCACATGCATATAAGGACACAGAGGCTTTGTGAAATATTATCATTTGTTTCTAACCATGTTTATGACTCTGCTTTTGGTTTCACTTGTGTTTTGTTTTTGTCAATATCATGACTGAAAATAAACACTATTCCTGCACTTAGACCCATCTACCACTGCATATCTGTTAGAATACTTGCAAAGTCTCTGTGAAAACAGCATGCTTATTGCTCTCAAATCAGGTGTTTCCCATAATGACTGGGTCCCAAGCGCATGTACAACACACTCCAAAGGATCCCCAAATGTAAATGCAGCTCGGTGAAAGTGGCTCTGCAGAGCCGCTCTGTTGTTGCTCATGTTCACTTCACTGTATAAGAATGAGCACCTTGCTGTAGTTGTGAATTTTATTTTCCTTTTTTGTAATTCTTACCTTCATGGAAATGAAGTGAGCATACCATAGGGTTTTTGATCTCTCCATTTGAGAGTCCAGCTGAATATTTTTCCCCATTTTTGCCTTTCTATGTTTAGAAATATCTCTATTTTTCTCCCCCGATGATAAATTACTTATGGCAAATAAAAAAAATATGTCTTTGTTTTGTTCAAAATGATTTGCACATCCAAAAATGCAGCAAAACCTTCCCATACCGATCAATAACAACTAACTCAGCTGAATGAAGAACTACAAGCGTGCCCCCTATCATGGTGCCCTAGTTACCATTGCTACGTGGTCACGTGACAGTGCAAAGCCTCTATAGGACATCATTATAGAAACAAATTATTTATAATCACACTGTGATCACCCAGATGAGGATGGGTTCCCTTTTGAGTCTGGTTCCTCTCAAAGTTTTTTCCTCATGTCATCTGAAGGAGTTTTTCCTTGCCACCATTGCCACAGGCTTGCTCGTCAGGGATGAATAAATTTATTAGGGATAAAATTAACTCATATGTTTAAAGTCTTTAATTTTCTGTAAAGGTGCTTTGTGACAATGTTGTTAAAAGTTCTATACAAATAGACTCGACATTTCACACTGGGGTAATATGAATTGAAATGAAATAAGTAATTATCACGATTTTTAAAAAAAATCAAATTTATTAAAACAAAACCAAAAAGGTTTTTTTGACATAGATTTTTCCAATACCATTATGTTGTGCTTTTTTTTTTTTTTTTGCTTGTGAGTGAACCTAACTGACTGGATTTAGGTTTCCTTTTCCCCCAACTGGTGACAGTCACCTGTTCAACAATATCATCAAGGTTTTTGATGTTTTAAACAAAATCAATGCCAATTTAGAGAGGAAACCGAGAAAGGTCAACAAATCATGGGCACAGCCATGATGAATGAGGTTACTAGCTTTGGAGCACTGATGTTGGTTTCTGAAACAAAACCATGACTATAAGGGGACTTTATAATGGAGATGTCGGGTTTTGCAAAAAAACAAACCTGATGGACAGAAAGAGCTGCACCACCATCAATCTACTGATGGTATTGGTTTGATTTTCCCAGCTTGACGCTTGTCAGCTTTTGAGCCTGAATGCTTCAAATGCATTCTGTAGCTGGTATAACTTGTATTTTGGGTTGTGTTTGGGCATTTCAAAAATCTTTTTGTATCAATTTCACTTTTCTTCAGACAAAATACATATAGTACACAATACAGCATTCAGAAGCTTCCTCCACCATAATCCCCCTTCTAAATTGCTGATTAGAAGAAGCACAATACCTGTCCTAAATTAAAGGAGAATGCCTTTGAACAGAATGGATGGTTTTTGTATCTCCAGTTGACAGAGATTTCTAATCATGCAAGGCAGTGAGAGCAATCTGGAAGGATTTGTGGGTATTTTGCTATTGTCTGCTAGTGAATGGCCTTGAGATTAATTTACACATAATAAACAAAAGCATAAACATCCCCCGGGCAGAAGACAAAAAAAAATTAAAAAAATAAATAAATAAAAAGAGCTAAACAAGAATGTCAATTTCACAGGCTTGAGGAATAAAAGGTTTGGGAAATGTGTATCCTGTCCAGTAAAAATCTTAAGGAGACATGCTCTCATATGTCAAATATTTTGAGTTGAGAAAAAAAAACAACCTAAATATATTTTTCTTTTCCAAAACATTGTCATTCTCTTCTCTTAAGTCCAGGGATAAAATAAGCTCACCATGAAATGGTGCGTTCTGATGATTTTGAAGACCACACCAACTAAAATGTGTCCAGTAGGCATGAGCACATAAAATATAGTTGTGGTCAGAAGTTTACATACACAGATTATGGATACTGGGCTTTCTTTGACCTGCTCTTTTTTTTGGTGAAGAATGACTCTACACAAGTCAAGTCAAGTTTATTTGTATAGCATTTTTAACAGACATTGTCACAAAGCAGCTTTACAGAAAATTAAAGACTTTAAACATGAGCTAATTTTATCCCCAATGAGCAAGGCTGTGGTGATGTTGGCAAGGAAAAACTCCCTCAGATGACATGAGGAAGAAACCTTGAGAGGAACCAGACTCAAAAAGGAACCCATCCTCATTTGTGTGATAACAGATAGCATGATTATAAATAACTGCTTTCTATAACTGTTCTATATAGTCATAGTACAACTGTGAATCCAGGAAAATTATTATAGTTTTAACATGAACTATGTTTTGTTGAAGTTATAAACTGTTCACTGATGGGAACTTTAGTGCAAAACTGTACATGACAACTGCAGTCCTAAAGTTAGCAAGTCAACTGTAGTCCTCTGACATAAATGTAAGTGTTCAGAGCCATCTTCCAAATGTGACTTTTGACTGTCCATATCAGGCTATCCTCCACAGGAGTGATGAGATGAGACCCCAGCCAGACATAGGGCATCAGGATGGATCAGGTGAGTCCAAGGAGCAGAAGAGGTCAGCATCTTGCTGGTGTTTCAGGATTGACATGTAATTGGGGGGGGCAGGTTGTTAGGTATGCCCAATGTCACCTAAAGAGTAAGGATGGGATACATTTTGCATTGAGTGCAAGCAGGGACTCTGGCAAAACTAACTATGACAGCATAACTAAAAGGAGAGAGCCAGAAGGTAACAGACATGAGGGTGCCCTGGAACATAAAACAGCCAGCCACTACACCGTCAACAAACCAGAGTGAATGAGTGAGAGTGGAGGGGTGACAGCACCCATACATCCCAGTTTACCAAAACATACTCTATGCCTGAGGACCCTCCAGATCTACTCCTTTACCTAATAAAAACTATTAACAAAAAGCTTGACTCAACAGATATTTTTTCAACCTAGACTTAAACACTGAGACTGTGTCTGAGTCCCGAACATTACTTGGAAGGTTATGCCATAATTGTGGGGCTTTGTAAGAAAAGGCTCTGCCCCCTGATGTAGCCTTCACTATATGATGTACCAGCAGATAACCTGCACCTTTTGATCTAAGTAGACATGGCAGGACATACCGGTAAAGGACCAGAAGCTTGCTCAGGTACTGTGGTGAAAGACCATTCAGTGCTTTAAAGGTCAAGAGTATTATTTTATAATCAATACGAAATTTGACTGGGAGCCAGTGCAGTGTGGATAAGACAGGGGTGATGTGGTCATATCTTCTTGTGCTAGTAAGGACTCTTGCTGTTGCATTTTGAACTAACTGGAGCTTGTTTATGCACTTATTGGAACATCCAGACAATAAGGCATTACAATAATCCAACCTAGAGGTAACAGAAGCATGAACTATTTTTTCTGCATTGTGTAGTGACATTATATTTCTTAGCAATATTTATGAGGTGAAAGAAAGCTATCCAGGTAATGTTATTGATATGAGTTTCAAATGAAAGACCAGAGTCAATGATCACGCCGAGGTCTTTTACTGCTGCACATGAAGAAACAGAAAGGCCATCCAGAGTTATTGTGTAATCAGAAAACCAAAATCTACTGCATGTGGTCTTCGTACAAGTACTTCTGTCTTGTCAGAGTTAAGCAGAAGGAAGTTAATAAGCATCCAGTGTCGAATGTCCTTTACACATTACTCAATTTTATTAAGCTGGTGTCTTTCATCTGGCTTTGGAGAAACATACAACTGTGTCATCAGCATAACTGTGGAAATTAATACCATATTTAGGAAGAATATCACCCAGAGGTAACATATACAGTATAAAGGAAAAAGCAGTGGGCTTAAGACAGAATCTTGTGGAATACCAAATGTTACCTCAGTATGTCTAGAAAAATCATCATTTATATCAACAAACTGATGGCGATCAGTTAAATAAAACCTGAGCCAGGAGAGGGCCGTTCCTGTAACTTCCACAACATTTTCTAGCCTATCCAGGAGAAGGGAATGATCCGTGGTGTCAAAGACTGCACTAAGGTCAAGCAATACAAGCAGGGAGACACAGCCCTGGCCAGATGCCAACAGTAGGTTGTATACTACTTTAACCAGTGCTGTCTCTGTGCTATGATGAGGTCTTCCTGTTGGCCTTTTCCCGATGGCTACTCTCCATAGAGGAGGTCCTTGGGGATATGGCCATCCTTCATGCAAGTGATGTGTCCCAACCAATGCATGCCTCTCTGTTTCAGGAGGGTAAACATAGACGGGACATCTGCTCTCTAAAGCACAGTGCTGTTGGGTACATGGTCTCTCCATGAGATGCCCAGGATGGTCTTCAGGCAGCACATGTGAAATGCGTTGAGTCTTCTTTCCTGGTGGGAGCACAAGGACCATGATTTGCTGCTGTAAAGGAGCATGCTCACCATACATGCCATGTAAACCTGGGCTTTGGTGTGCTCTGTCAGCTTGCTGTTTGCCCAGACTTGTTTTGTCAGCCTGGATAGTGTGGTTGCAGCCTTTCCAATGTATCTGTTGAGCTCGGCCTCCAGGGGCAGGGTGTCGGATATTGTAGAACCCAGGTACATGAACTCCTGGACTGCCTCTAGCTCGTAGTCAGTAATACTGATAGAGGGCAGTTCGTCTACATCCTGTCCCATCACCTGCATTTTCTTTAGGCTGATGGTGAGGCTGAACACCATTGTAGGCTGCGGTAAAGCTATTAAGGAACTGTTGCAGGTCTTCTGCTGTGTGGATGGTGAGTGCTGCAAAAAGATTAGTGATTTAATTCCAACACTTGCGGAAAAAAGACTCATCGCAAACAAACAACTCAGAAAACAGGAAGTACATCACACAGAATGCACATGCGCCTTTGTCATTGAAAGTCTTGAAGATACCAGAAAATGAGGTAATGAATTGTAGAAGTTTCTGATTGGCCAGTCATCACAATTAGTTAATTGGGATTGCGCATGTGGCTCCTCCTGCACTTTCATTCATTGCACGACACACTCTTCATTACAATTTCCATCATGTTCTTCACTGGTCTCTGTCACATGAGTACTTAGATTGCACACCTATTCATCATTACAGCCTCATTACGCCACAGTATTTTAGGACTCTGTTCACTCTAGCTCACTGTGAAGTATTGTTCTGGTGTTCACTGCTCATTACCAAGCTGTTTGTTTATGCATGCTCTTTCTGTATTTGACCTGTTCCTATTTATTGACTTTGAGTCTTGGATTATCCATTATCCACTTTGTTTATGCCTGTTTGCAAATAGCTCGACCCATGCCTGCTTGTAGACTACATTTCTGCCAACTTTTTTAGAATTGTCTGCAACTTTGAAATTTTATTAAAAGCTGTCAAACAGCACTTGCCTCCTTTACTTCTGTGCCTGGTTTTCTGACCAAATACTTCACTGCAATATGGGTGCAGCAGAATGGGAGAACTTAAGCAGCACGCTTGTCAACCAGGCCCCGCTTATGGACAAACATCATCTCCATGTCACCAAGGAAAAGCTCATGCAGCTGGCTGACATATTGTCACAAGTCTGTATGCCTTGCTTCATGCAGACCTTTTCAGTCCCCACCAGTTCTCTGAATGCATGAACAGAAGTTCTGCAGTGAAGCCACTCAGTGCCAGGACTTCTTGTTGCAATATTCCATGTATTTCACCACTCAAGAAGGAGCTTTGGATCAGGATAAGGTGGTTCAGTTCATAAACTTGCTAACAGGCAAAGCTATCCGATGGGCTACTGCTGTCTGGGAGCAGAACCATGGAGCCATGCTCACCTATGAACAGTTTGTCTCAATATTCCAGCATGTGTTTGATCATGCACCTGGAGGTGTAGAGATCAGCAAAATTTTGCTGGCCATTCGGCAAGGATCACGATGTGCTGCTGAGTTCATGCTCGAGTTCTGGACATTATCTTCAGGAAGTTGATGTAATAAGCCTGCACTAAAGGCCATCTTCCACCATGGACTGAATGCAGATATTCTCAGGGAGCTCCTCTGCCATGACAACCAGGTCATCCTCGAGTCTGTCATTGATCTTGCTATATGTCTGGATCAACTCATTCCATACCGATCCAAGGTGTCAGGTCTCGTATGTTCATAAATTTAACCTGCTAACCCAGAGCCCAGGCAAATTGCCTGCACTCAGCTAAGCATCACCGAAAGCATAAAGCAATGACAAGATGGTCAGTGCGCCTACTGTGGTGGTACAGAGCACCTCATATCTGACTGCCCACAATGCTGAAAGACTCCTGTCAAGGAGGCAGCAGAGAGGAAACCCCTGTGGTCTCTCAACCAGCTCCTGTGAGTCATTTCCAGTCTGTCTCTTGCAAATTCTTGATGGTGCCAGTACATGGACTCCAGAGCCACAGACAACTTCACTGATCATCACAGGCAAAATGACTCCAGATCCTGTTACTTCCTTTGTCCAAGCCTCTGCCCATTCTTGCTATTGATGGTGGACCCATTAGCATTGGTACCCATTGGTACAGTTACACATTCCACTCTGACACTGGTACTTCATGTCAGCATTCTGCACAAAGAAACCATGAGCTTACTGTGTTACATCGACACCTGCTCACCCCATTGTACTGAGCATGCTATGGATGGAGCTGCATAACCCAATCACCTCTTGAGCCAGGTAGGAAATCCTTCAATGATCATCACACTGCCTAGAAAACTGCCTTCTATGCCCATGCCTCTGCCTTGCTTCAACCCCAGTGTAAAGCTCAGAAACCACAGAAAAAAAGTGCCAATTCACATGGAGTACCATATACTCATTCAAGTTTTCAGCACAAGGAAAGCCAGTGGTCTTCCCCTGCACTGATCATATGACCGCATCATTTGATCTGCTCCCTGGTACTACTCCACCTCACATTTACCCTTTGTCTCTCTCTGAATAACAGGCTATGGAGGAGAATGTACAGGAAACGATTGCCTAGGGGTACATTCAACCTTCCACCTCTGCAGGCTTCTTCTTTGTAGAAAAGAAAGGTGGGGGTCGATGTCTGTGCATTGATTTTATCAGGGATTGAACCAAGTCTCCATGAAATACCCTTATCCTCTGCCTCTCACATGATCAGTCTTTAAGCAGTTATACTCAGCAAAAGTTTTCACTGGGCTGGATATCAGGAGCACCTACAATTTAGTGAGCATCCACTCAAGGGATGAGTGGAAAACTGCCTTTCACACCAGCAGTGGACATTGAGTATACAGTCATGCCATATGGGCTCTCTGGCACCCCTCTGTCTTCCAATGTTTGATAAATGACATGCTCATAGATCTGCTGGGGAAATTCATGATCAGCTATATTGATGACCTTCTGATCTACTCCCCTTCAAGTTAGTCAGATCTTGCATGTCAAACAGTTCTCATGTCTACTTAAGGACTAGTTTTATGTCAAACGAGGAAAATGTGAGTTCCATGTCCTTCATCATTTCCTTCCTGGGGTACATCATTAGTCCAGAGGGAGTCACCATGGACCCCTCCAAGGTATCAGCTGTCACAGCCTGGCCCACTTCACAGACTGTCAAAGATCTGCAATGCTTTCTGGGGTTTGCCAACTTTTACTGGTGCTTCATACAGGATTTCAGTAGCATCGCTAAACCCTTAACATCTCTGCTCAAGAAGTGGGCTAAGAAACTGGCTTGGAACCCCACAGCTGATGTTGCTTCAAAGCTCTTAAGCGAGCATTCACATCAGTGCCTGTTCTCAAGCACCTAGAGCCTGAACAACTATTCACGGTGGAGGTGGATGTCTCAGACACAGGAGTTGGTGTTGCATTGTCTCAGTGTTTCAGTATTAAATTGCACCCAGGGGCTGCCTTCTCAAAGAAATTGTCTCCAGCCAAACAAAACTATGATGTCAGCAATAGAGAACTTTTAACCATCAAACTGACTCTTGAAGAATGGCGGCACTGGCTGGAGGGTGCCAAGCATCCTTTCACAGCTCTGATGGACCATAAAACTTGGAGTACCTATGTACTGCCAAGAAACTGAATCCGAGATAAGCCTGGTGATCCCTCTTCTTTATTTGATTTAACTTCACTCTGTTCTACTGTCCTGACCCCCGCAATACTAAAGCTGACTCTCTGTCTCATCAACATGGTCCCCGTGAACCTGAACCTACACTTGAACCTATTCTGCCCCCTCCTGTTTTGTAAATGCCATGATCTGGGAGATCGGCCATAAATTAGCCTGCACATTACCAAATCACACTCCCACTGGGTGTCCAGCCAACCTCACATCTGTCCCTCCACGCCTCAGGTCTCACTTCATCACCTGGGCTCATACCTCTTCAGCCACAGGCCACTCAGGGATTCACCATAAATACCAGCTCAAAAGGTCAAGCGCTAATGGCCTCACATGATCTCGGATATCAATAAATTTGTTTAATCTTGCTGTGATTGTACTAGAGCCAAAGTCCCCAGGCCACTGCCAGCAGAAAAGCTTATGCCCTGACCTACTCCTCAGCATCTCTGGACCAATATTGCTATGGACTTCTTGACTGACCTCCCAGTATCTCAAGGGCAGAACACCATTTTGGTCATCTCTGACCACTTTTCTCACTTGTTGTGCCTGGTACCGCTACCCAGTTTCCCCACAGCCTTTGAAACAACCAAATATTGTTTAACCACATATTCAGAAACTTTGGTCTCCCAGAAGATATTGTAAGTTATTAGAGTGTCTAGTTCATCTCTCAAGTTTGGAAAGTCTTCATGGATAAAACTGGGCATTGCTGTGAGCCTCACGTCAGGGTACCAGCCCCAAGCTGAGCAACTGAATCAGGAGAATGGCACATTCCTTCATTTATTCCATGCCGACAACCAACAAGATTGGTCATGTTTGCTCTTTTGGGCTGAATATGCTTAAAATTCCTTGCTGCACTCTGCTATCCATCTTGCACCATTCCAGTGTGTGCTAGGCTTCCAGCCTGCTTTGTTCCCTGAGAATGACAGCTTCACAGACGTGCCAGCAGTTGACAACTGGTTCCACAGGAGCGAGCAAGTGTGGGAAGCTGCCCACCAATGTACTGATCAGACCACGCAAAGACCCAAAAGAAATGCTGACCGCAATCGGGGAGAAATCCCCATATACCAGCCTGGGGACAGAGTCTGGCTGGCTACTAAGGACCTCCAGAATTTGGCCAGCTGTCATAAGCTGAACTCCCACTACACTGGACCCTATAAAGCTCTCAAAAGAATTAATGAAGTTACCTACCCTCTTCAGTTACCCCGTCACAGCCATATTTCACCATCCTTCCATGTTTTTCAGCTCAAGACTCTCACACCTGGACCACTTGCATCCCATACCTCAGCCATGCGCTTTCCCAGAGCCCCTTGAAATTGAAGGTCAGCCTGCTGACATTGTTTGTGCCCTCCTAGATTCAAGCAGGAGGAATGGGGGCCTCAAGTATCTCATAGATTGGGAGGGACATGGCCCCAAAGAGCAAGGTTGGGTCTCAGCCAAGAACATCCTCAAACTCCATGCTCACTAGAGTGTTTCATGTCACACACCCAGCAAACCTGGTCCCTGTCCCAGAGGTCACCCTTGCATATGTTCCGCTCCCAGAGGAAGCTCATTGAGGGGGCTCTGTCACATCCACTGTCCGTTCTATGTCCCCTGCACTTTTATTCACTGCACACAACACACCCTGCCTTACAGTTCCTTTCATGCTCCTCATTGCTCTCCATCACTTGAGTACTGACAAGGCACACTTGTTTATCATTACAGCCTCATTACGCCACCGTATTTTAGGACTCTGTTTACTCTAGCTCATTGCACAGTATTGTTCTGGTTTTCACTGCTCATTACCAAGGTGTTTGTTTTTGCCTGCTCATTCTGTGTTTTGATCTGTTCCTGTTTACTGACTTTGAGTATTGTATTATCCTGTTTTTGCCTGTTTGCAAATCGCTCGACCCATGCCTGCTTATTGACTACATTTCTGCCTATTGTTTTAGAATTGTCTGCAACTTTGAACTTTATTAAAAGCTGTCAAACTGCACTTGCAACCTTTCACTCCATGGCTGGTTTTTGTGACATTGTATTTAAGGGCCTATCTTTTGAACCAGTGTTTGTTTTTGCCCTTGGTACCATGAAAAAGTTCAAGACTTAGAAAAAAATGTGGACTTACTCATTAGGAGCAATTTCTAAATAAAGTAATTCTGATTCTAAAAAGAAATGGAAGGTACCGCAGGCATCTGTACAAACATCTCTCATCTCATCATCTCTAGCCGCTTTATTCTGTTCTACAGGGTTGCAGGCAAGCTGGAGCCTATCCCAGCTGATTACAGGCAAAAGGCGGGGTACACTCTGGACAGGTCATCAGGTCATCACAGGGCTGACACATAGACACAGGCAACCATTCACATTCACACCTACGGTCAATTTAGAGTCACCAGTTAACCTAACCTGCATGTCTTTGGACTGGGGGGAAACCTGAGCACCTGGAGGAAACCCACACCGACAACATGCAAACTCTGCACAGAAAGACCCTCGGCGGCCACGGGACTCGAACCCAGACCTTCTTGCTGTGAGGCAACAGCACTAACCACTACACCACCATGCTGCCCCTCTATACAAACAATTCTTTGCAATTATAAAAAACTTGGGCCCACACAGACACTGCATCATTCAGGAAGGAGGCACAAATGAACTCTCAGAGATGAACAAACTTTGGTCTGAAAGGTTAAACTGAACACCAAGATAAAACCAAAGGAATTGGTGAAAGACTTGGAGGCTTCAGATACTGAAGTACATACAGCCAATCTTAAGAGAGTTGTACATAGCCATGGCCTGAATGGCTGTTGTGTAAAGAAGAAGCTCCTACTCCAAGACCAGCATTAAAAAAAAAAAAGCCAGACTGAAGTTTGCAGATGATCACCAGGATGAGGAATGTTCTGTGGTCAGAGGAAACAAAAATCAAACTTTTTAGACATAATGATCAGTGTTATGTATGGAAGAGAAAAAGCACCAATAATTATTCTGAAGAACACTATACCAGCTGTGAAGCATGGGGATGGCAGCATCCTGTTGTGGGGGTGTTCTGCTTCAGAAAATAACATCAGGAAGAAGGTTTATCTAGAGATTTTGAAGCAACACCTCAAGACATCAGTGAGAAGTTAAAACTTTGGTTGCAACTGGGTCTTCCACCTGGACAGTGATCCTAAGCATACCTCCAATGTTGCAACAAAATTGCTTAAAGATAACATGGTCAAAGGATTAGAGTGGCCATCACAAAGCCCTGGCCTAAATCCCACAGGAAATTTGTTGACTGACCTAAAAAAAAAGCATGTCTGAGTTAGGAGGCCCACAAACCTAGTTGAGTTATTCTGTCAGGATGAATGGACAAAGTTTACAGCAATATATTATGAGAAGCCTGTGGGAGGATACCCTAAACATTTGATTCAAGTTAAGCAATGCAGTTAAAAGGCAATTCCACCAACTACTAACAAAGTGTATCTGATATAGTAAACAGAAGCTTAAATAAATCTTACTGTTGTGAAATGACATGGGAATAACCCTCAATTAGAAATTGCCCTAATTGACTTCTAAATAACTTCTACATCACAACGTATGTGTGTAGTTATGAAAAATTTAGTTTGAATGTCTGTAGCCTGGGTGTATGTAAACTTTTGGCCTCAGCTTTGTCATTTTTGCGTGAAAACATACTTGTAGATTCTCCCAAATAAACAGAATTTTGCATTACTTTATTCATTCTCTCATTTGTCCTTCTGTCTATTATCTGTTCATGGTTTGTGTGGTATATAGCTTTTCATGATTCATTATCTCATCTCATTATCTCTAGCCGCTTTATCCTGTTCTACAGGGTCGCAGGCAAGCTGGAGCCTATCCCAGCTG
>JAOPUC010000019.1:26033129-26043302 GCA_027564185.1 Cephalocassis borneensis | reverse complement strand
CTCAAAGGGTCCTTGCCACTTGGCGATCAATTTGGAGCTCGATGTGGGCAACAGTATGAGTACTTTATCTCCCGGTGTGAACTCCCTAAGGCGCGTACCCCTGTCGTACAGGCGGATTTGCCGTTCTTGGGCCTGCTGCAAATTCTCCTGGGTTAGGTGTGTGAGTGTGTGGAGTTTTGTGTGCAGGTTGATAACATATTGGATTTCATTTTTGCTCGATGAAGGTGCCTCCTCACAATTTTCCTGCAGTACATCTAAGATGCCATGTGGCTTATGCCCATATAATAATTCGAATGGGAAGAACCCCGTGGAGGCTTGTAGGATCTCTCGCACTGCAAATAATAGGGGTTTGAGCCATTTATCCCAATTACGTGTGTCCTCGCGTACAAACTTTTTAATTATGTTCTTGAGGGTGCGATTGAACTGTTTGACTAAACCGTCCATTTGTGGGTGACAAATGCTGGTGGGGATCAGCTTAATTCCCAATAACCCATACAGTTCGCGCAGGGTGCATGACATAAACGAAGTGCCTTGATTAGTCTGAATCTCTTTGAGGATTCCGACTCAGGAAATGACATGGAAGAGTGCTTCCGCAATACTGCATGCTGAGATATTGCGAAGAGGCACTGCTTCCAGGTATTGCATTGCATAGTCCACCAGAACTAAAAGCCATACCCTCATGTTGACCGAGCTAATGGCACGACGAGATTCATCCCAATTCTTTCGAACAGGGTCTCAATTATTGGCAGAAAGCGCAAAGGCGCTATTGTAATGGCTGCTGGATTTACTAACTGGCATTCGCGGCATGCTGTACACCACCTATGGACATCACCGTGAATCCCTGGCCAATAGAACCAGGCCCTTATTTTTGCTAGTGTCTTATCCTGCCCTAAGTGTCCAGCCATGGGATTAAAGTGAGCTGCCTGGAATACCAATTTCCAGCAGCTCTTTGGGATTAAAAGTTGTGTAATCAGCTCCTTAGTCTGAGTGTCCTGCATCACTCAGTATAACCTATCCATAATGGAGAAATAGGGGAAGGACAGGGTGGTGTTTGGCTGGAGCGTTTGACCATCGATTACTCTCACTTGGTCAAACGCATGCCACAAAGACTCATCTTGCGATTGCTCTAATGGAAAATCCACGAGGGATTCCCCGAGAGAGGGAGGAAGAGCCTGCTGCTCCTCACTCTCATGCGGTGATGACGTAGACTGCTTTGTGACAGCTGCTCCTGCCAATGCCACTCCAGGACCGCCCCCCGCTAAAATACGGCAGGACCCACTCTTTACTAAGTGCATCATTAAATCCTGAAATCCCGGCCAATCAGTCCCCAAAATTATAGAGTGGGTGAGGCGAGGATTAACCACCGCCTGAACTCTAAATTTCTCCCCTCGAAACAGAATGTGGACCGACACCAAAGGGTAGTTGTGAACATCCCCGTGCACACACAACACCTTCACCAATTGTGCTCTCCCCAATGCCTCGTTTTGCACCAGGCTTTGGTGGATTGAGGTCTGATTCCAGCCGGAGTCCACCAAAGCCTGATACTGTACGTATCCCCTTGGATACTCACCGGTATGCGATACGCTCTGGCACGATCGAGGGTGGTCCCCGGCGCGTTGGGGATCTGGACCACCGTGCCCACCTCCATCGCTGAGCACTGATGCTGGAGGTGACCCGGCTCCCTGCAGCACCAGCATACCGGCCCAGGCTTTCCCTCTGCACTGGTGTTCCGGAGCTCACTCACCTGAGGGGCGGGAAGACACAGACAAGGAAGTAGGAAACAGTAGGGCACCGCGGGTGCGGTGGGCTGGCTGGGGTGGAGCCGGCACCCACCTCCGCAGTGGGGGAATGGGGCGAGAACGAGGAACAGAAGGGGAGAGAGAGAGAGAAAAGAGGGGAGAAGAGGAGACACGCTGTCCTGCTGTCGGAACAGCCGCCATATGGTCCTCCACAAGCATGATGGCCTGATCCAGCGACACTGGGCGATGACACTGGACCAACTACGTTGTTCCTTACGGAAGTCAGTCAATGAATTGTTCCAGTGCCACCAGGTCAATGATTCCCTTGGCGTCGTGGTTGTCGGCCCTCAGCTACTGCCGGCAGGCGTCCCGGAGTTGCTGGCCAAACGCGAATGGCCGGCCAACCTCCTCCAGGTGCAGCGCGTGGAAGCCCTGCCGTTGCTGCTCCGGGGTGTGCCCCACATGTTGGAGGACAGCCCTGCGGAGGTCGGCATAGACCAGCCGGCTGCCGGCAGGGAGCTGTAGCATGGCCAGCTGCGCCTTGCCTGTTAGCAGGGGGAGGAGGTGTGCCACGCGTTGTTCCACCGGCCAACCCCATGGCTCTGCTGCCTGCTCAAAAAGAGCGAGGAAGGCTTTGGGGTTGTCCTGCGGACCCATCTTCGTTAGGATGAGGTGGGGAGGGTCCGCAGCGGTGGTGATGGTGGACCCCGCCAACGCGAGTAGGTGCCGGACTGCCTGGCGATCTTCCTGCTGTGCCAGCACCAGGGCTTTGAACCATTGTTCCCGCTCCTTCCGGAGGGTGACCAGCGCCTGGTGCTGGCTCTGTTGGGCCATGGCAAGCACATGGACCAGGTCCTTGAAGGGGGAGAACTCCATGAGGCTGTTTTTTTCTGTACTCTGTCCCGGGTTTCGGCACCACTGTAGAAATAGTTGAAGGTGGGTGGAGCACAGAAGCACGGCAGGCCAGAACTGAGTTCTTTAAAAAAACTTTATTTTGCACTTTTCAGCGGCTTACTACACTCACCCACACAAACACACGCACACAAGTGTTCTGGTTGGGAGAGAGCCCCCTTTCTCTTCTCTCTCTCTCCTTTTATAGGGCGCGGTCACTGGGGGAGACACACAAACACAGGTTAATTCATGTCAGGTGCAGTGATTCTGCCACTTACCTTCCCTGACTCTGCCCTCCATTCACAGACTGACGCTTGACAACGCTCCCACTGCCACACCTTCTGTTCCAAGAAGTTAACCCCAGCAGAAAGAAATTATGACATAGGGAACAGAGAGCTGCTTGCGATCAGATTGGCTCTGGAAGAGTGGTGGCACTGGCTTGAGGGATTAACACACCTTTTTACCATTCTCATTGATCATAAGAATCTTGAGTACCTCAGGAAAGCCAAGAGACTGAACCCTCATCAGGCCACGTGGGCTCTATTCTTCACACGATTTGATTTTGCCATCTCATTCCGTCCATGGTCCAAGAATGTCAAGGCAGATGCCCTATCCAGGGCATTTGGGCCATTCCACCATGAAACAGGTTTTCACTCCATGGTACCACCACAATGTTTTGTGCAGTTGATCACCTGGGAACTGGACAAAGAAATCAATGTATCTCAATCCCAAACCCTGCCAGTCAACTTCCCACCTGATCTTCTCTATGTGCCAAAACATATCCGCAGTAAACTCATCACCTGGGCACATGCATCTCCTGCCACAGGACATCCAAACAGCCAACAAACCCTCCAGATACTAAGGAACAGGTACTGGTGGGAGAACATGTTATCTGAAGTCAACCAGTTCATTGCCTTCTGATCTGACTGTACTCAAGCAAAGGTCCTGAGAGCCCCCCCCCCCCCCATGGGCAAACTATGCCCATTTCCCATTCTCCAAAGACCATGGTCTCACCTGGCGATTGACTTCATCACAGACCTACCTCCATCTCAAGAAAATACCACTGTAATGGTAACCATAGACAGATTTTCAAAAGCACTGAAACTCATCCCACTGCTTGGCATCCCCACAGCCTCCCAAACTGTGGAACTCTTGTTCCAGTGGGTCTTCCAGTACTATTGTATACCAGAAGACATAGTGAGTGACCAGGGACCTCAATTCATTTCCAAGTTTTGGACAAGCTTCATGGAAAGGTTGGGGGTATCCATGAGCCTCACCTCCAGCTATCACCTGCAATCTAGTGGTCAAGTAGAGAGAGCGAACCAGGAAATTGGCTGCTTTCTCAGAATCTATTGCCTACGTAACTGGGGGACTGGGCTCACTTCCTGCCCTGGGCCGAGTATGCACAAAACTTGCTGAAGCACTCTGCTACCCAACTAACCCCATTTCAGTGCATACTCAGCTACCAACTGCCATTGTTCCCCTGGGACAATGCCCAAAACCAGGTACAAGCAGTCAATGACTGGTTTAAATGTAGCCAGACCATCTGGGAGGAGGTTCATCAACATCTAGAGGCAGTGTGCGCCAAGTACAAGTCATATGCAGACAAGCATAGAGGAGAGACCCCCAACTTCCAACCAGGTGACAGAGTTTGGGTGGCCACCAGAAACCTAAGGGAGACCAACAATTGTAAGAAGCTCCAACCCCGATACATCGACCCATTCAAGATCCTACGCTGAATCAATGAAATAGCTTACCGTCCCGAACTTCCACTCCCCACACAGCCGTATATCACCCACTTTCCACATCTCTCACCTCAAACCCACCATCACGGGACCCCTTACCAGCAACCCAACAACCCAAAAACACCTCTCACTCAACAGTGAAGAAGACCCCATCTACCAGGTATACAAGATCCTAGACTCAAGATGCAGAGGAGGTCAAGTCA
The DNA here is from genome assembly GCA_027564185.1 of Cephalocassis borneensis. NCBI lineage: Eukaryota > Metazoa > Chordata > Actinopteri > Siluriformes > Ariidae > Cephalocassis > Cephalocassis borneensis. The sequence continues at coordinate 26,038,724 of JAOPUC010000019.1, read as the reverse complement.
AGTACCTGGTAGACTGGGAGGGGTATGGACCTGAGGAACAAAGCTGGGTCAAGACCAAAGACATCCTTGACCCCTTTCTAAAGCAAGAGTTCCATGCCCAGTTTCCCAGCAAACCAGCACCCAGAGGTACTGTAGGGGTTGCCCCAGAAAGGTTTTAGCTCCTGGTGGTAGCTCCTTGGGGGGGCTCTGTCAGTAAACCTGCTGAAGCTCAACAGACTACAAACATGGACTCCTTGAACTACATTTCCCATAACACACAGTGCCCTCTGTCTCCTGCCTACTGATTTGCAGCTGACTGTCATCTCCTTAATCACTTGTCCTTCCATATAAGCTCACCTCACACACACCTTTGCAAAGTATCATTCTTCCCTCAGTGCATACCAAGCCTTGTTTCCTTCTGATTGTTTATTCTGTCTTTGACCCTTGCTACTTTCCTCTTGTTTCTCGCTCTTTGTCTTTCTCTACACTACACTGTTTGCCGATCGCTGAACCCTCACTAGTTCACTGACTGTTATTTCCACTTTCCGATTTGGCTTTGACAACCTTCTGTAAGCTCTCTTCCTCTGTGCTTACATCCGTAAGTGCCTGCATTCTCACAATAATAAAATGTATTATTATTTCTAGGTGCAATTTGCATAAACATATCTAATAAAGAAAATGTCCACGTAGATTGAGTTGCTTTATTGGGGCAGCACAGTGGTGTAGTGGTTAGCCCTGTCGCCTCACAACAAGAAGGTTCTGGTTTTGATCCCAGCAGCCGGCGAGGGCCTTTCTGTTTGGAGTTTGCATGCTGTCCACATGGGTTTCCTCCGGGAGTGCCAGTTTTCCCCACAGTCCAAAGGCATGCAGGTTGGGCTAATTGGTGGCTCTAAATTGACCATAGGTGTGAGTGTGAATGGTTGTCTGTGTTTGTGTTAGCCCTGCGATGACCTGGCGACTTGTCCAGGGTGTACCCCGCCTCTTGCCCATAGCCAGCTGGGACAGGCTCCAGCTTGCCTGTGACCCTGTAGGACAGGATAAGCAGCTACAGATAATGGATGGATGGAGTTGCTTTATTTAAAAAAAAATTATTAAAATATACATTGTGTCAAAAAAAGGCAAGAAGAGATGGTGGACAGATGTTGAAACCATATCTCTTGCCCAACAGCCTCCATCCCTATCTGCAGCAAGTTTTTGACTTCCTGTTCTGTTGCAGTGGCAGTTCATCTATTTCTTATGACAGCAGCTACAATGGCATAAATATGACCATATAATAACACCTAAGGCAAATTTTATATATAACTCAAAACACATCTTTACAAACACTAAAGGGAACATTATTACATATGCATATTTCCAAATCATATTTTGACTCCGGGGCTCCAAAAACCTGGATTTACATAATATCTTGCTGAAGTAAAATGCAGGGGGCAGATGCAAATGTGGAAATCCTTTTTAATACAAATAAATCAAATCTAAATGCTAGGCAGGAGACACCAGGACCCCCCCCACACACACACACACACAAACAAAATAAGGGCACTAAATACAAGAAGCAAAAGACAAGGAATAACAAACTGGACTTGGCAGAGCAACAGGGGAAACCGACAAATACAGGTTTGACACAGACTAATCAAACAGTTACCTGGTGTGCTGTTTTGCATTACAGCCATGCCTGCCAGACGCATGGTGCACTCTGGAACACAAAGTTCAAGTTCAGTGCTGATTAAGCTGGATTTCTGACATAGCAAGACCCAAAACTTTATGACCACCCAGAGATTGAAAACATAACATTGATTAAAATAAATAAATAAAAAAATGCTTTATCCACACTGTAATATAATGCATTGTATTACATGTCACTATTAAACTCGAATTAGTCTGACAGTTGTATAGTATATTCAAGCATCTACCAAATACCATACTGCCAAATACCATACCATACAATACTGACAGGAGCTAGTAATCTAACATTACCATCTAGTTCCTGGTCTTGGTTTGTATGTAATGTAATATTTTTAACAACTGTATTTGATGTGCTGTTGAAGCAGGTTATCACATCCACTGCCCGTTCTCTGTCACCTGCACTCTCATTCACTGTACTACACACCCTGCACTACAACTCTAATTATGCTCTGTACCACTCCCCATCACCTGAGTATTAATTACAGACCCCTGTTCTCAATCACAGCCACACTGCATAAGAACTCTGTACACTCACATTCAATGTGAAGTATTGTTCTTGTTCATCTGCGCATTACCAAGCTGTTTTGTTCATTCCTGCTATCTGTTTAACCTGTGATATTTTGTGACCTCAATATTTTAGATTACCCTGTTATGCCTGTTTGCAAATCGATCAGCCTGTGCCCACTTACTGACTATGTTTTTGCCTGTTGTTTTGGATTTGTCTGCCTGTATGAAGTTTGATTATCGTAACTGCACTTGCATCCTCTCATTCTGAGATTGGTTTTCATGACAAAATACTTCCCTGCAGCATGGATGCAGAAGAGTGAGATAAGTTGTGCAGCACACTCTTCAATTAGGGACAGCTGATTCACAAACAACAGCAACATCTCCAAGCTACTGAGGAGAAGATCATGCAGCTGACTGATGCGCTGTCATAAGCCACTATGCCTCACTTCATGCAAGTTTGCTCAGTCACCACCAGCTCTTTGATAGTGTAGCCAGATAAGTTCACCAGCAAAGCCACTTAATGCCGTGACTTCCTGTTGTAGTACTCCATATATTTTGCTGTTGGGGGGGTACCAACCAGGAAAAGGTGGCATAGTTCAATTTGCTAACGGGCAAAGCTATCCAATAGGCTACTGCTGTCTTGGAACAGGACCACAGTGACCTACAAACAGTTTGTTTCTATGTTCCACTGTATGTTTGATCACACCCCTGATGGCAACAAGATCAGCAAGAGACTGCTGGCTGGACATTAGGCAGGAATCCCAGTGTGCTGCTGACTACACACTCGAGTTCCAGACATTATCTGCAGGAAGTGGATGAAATGAGCCCATGCTAAAGACCATCTTCTGCCATGGACTGAATCCAGACATTCTCATGGAGCTCACTTGCCATGACAACCAAGTCACTCTCAATGCCCTCATTGATCTTGCCATCTGCCTGGATCAACTTATTCAACATTGGTCCAAGGTGTCAGGTCTAGTGTGTTCACCAGCCCTGCCTGCCAGCTGAGAGCCCAAGAAGATTGGCTGCATCTGGCTCAGTGCCACAGAAAGAAAAAAGCAGTGACTAGAAGATCAATGTTTCTACTGCGACAATGCAGAGCACCTCATCTTGGACTGCCTGCTACTGCGCAGAACCCCAGTCCAGAAGAAGAGCAGAGAGAGACCCCCTGTGGCCTCTCACCCAGCTCTGTTGAGTCAGTTCCTGTTTCTGTCTCACAAATCCTTGTCACTTCCAGTACAAATAGAATATGCAGATTCCCTCCCTGCCCTTACAGCACTGATGGCCTCAGGAGCTGCAGGAAACTTCATAGACCATCACACAGCTGAATGACTCCAAATCCTGTTACTTCCTTTGTCCAAGCTCCTACACATTCATGCCATTGATGGTGGACCCATTGGCACTGATACTGTCACACATTGCACTCCAATGCTGGTACTCCACGTCAGTGTCCTACACAAGGAGATCATGAGATTCCTGGTCATGTCCACACCTGTTGACCCCATAGTATTGGGCATGCCATAGATGGAGCTTCACAACCCAGTCATCCATGGGCCCGGCGGGAGATCCTTCAATAGTCACCACACTGCCTTAAGCATTCCCTTCAATGCCTACACTTCTGCCTCACTTCCACCACAGTGGAGAGTCTATAAATCACAGACCAAGTGGAAATCCCCAAGGAGTACCAGACATTCATGGAGGTATTCAGCAACAAGAAAGCCAGTGGTCTTCCCCCGCATTGACCATATGACTTTGGCATCAACCTGCTACCTGATACTTCTCCACCTTGGAGTCAAATCTACCCTCAATCTCTCAGAACAGCAGGCAATGGAGGAGTATATACAGGAAGTGATTGCCCAGGGATACATTTGACCCCCCACCTCATCTGCCTTGGTAGGCTTCTTCTTTATTGAGAAGGAAGGTGGGGGTTTACATCCATGAATTCATTATAACAGGTTGAACCAGATCTCTGTGAATATGTAGTGAAAGTTCATTATGTCTAACTAGTGAATATTATTCTTTAAATTTATTTTTTAAGACAAGGATTCCTTGTCTTAAAAAATAAATTTAAAGAATAAGATCTCTGTGAAATACCCTGTGCTGTGCTGTGCCATCAGTCCTAGAACAGTTATGCTCAGCCAAGATGTTTACCAATCTAGACCTCAGGAGTGCCTACCTCGTGTGCATCAATTTGGAAGAAGTGTGGAATACCACCTTCAGTCCCACCAGCCGACACTGCAAATACATAGGCATGCTGTATGGGCTCTCAGGTGCCCCATCTGTCTTCCAGTGTCTAATAAATGAGGTTCTCAGGGACATGTTGGGGAAATTCATGATTGTCGACATCAGTGACATTCTAATTTACTCCCTGTCACTGGAGGAGCATGCCTTGCATGTCAAATGAGTCCTTTCATGCCTGCTTAAGAACCAGCTCTATGTCAAGGGAGAAAAATGCAAGTTCCATGTCTTCATCATTTCCTTCCTGAAGTACATCATTAGTCCTAAGGGGGTCACCATGGACCCTTCCAAAGTCGGCACAGTCATACACACTGGAGTGCCGAAAACATTGTACAACCAACTCACCTTCCAGTCAAACAACAGTCAGTACCAAACTCGATCAACAACAACAAACTCCATCAAACTGCCAAAACCTAAAACCAATGCTGAAAGGAAATGCTTCGTCTACCGTATGTCTCATCAATGGAATACAACACACAACAGGACAGTTAATGAATGAACTTGTATTTTTCCTTTATTTTTGCAGTATGATTATGTATTTTATGTATTTTTGTGTGATTGTTTCTGTAGTTTCCTTGTCTGTCATGTGATATTGTATCGTACTTCATATATATGACCACAGGGAGAATAGCTAACAGAAATATCAAGCTAATTGTGGATCCAAATAAAGTCAAAGTCACCACTGTCATGTCTTGCCTCACTCCCCAAACTGTCAAAGACCTGCAACATTTCTTGGAGTTTGCCAACTTTTTTATCTGCATTTCATATGAGGGTTCAGTGGCATCACTACACCCATAACCTCCCTCCTCAAGAAACTGGCCTGGAACCCCATGGCTGAAGGCACCTTCAGTGCTCTCAAGAAGGCATTCATATCAGCATCCATTCTCAAGCACCCAGATCTGGAACAACCATTCATGGTGAAGGTGGATGCCTCAGACACAGGAGTGGGTGCTGTACTGTCTCAACACTTTGGTGAAAACCTAAACTGCACCCGTTGGCCTTTGTTTCAAGAAAACTATCCCCAGCTGAATAAACCTATGTCAGCAATAGATAACTTTTAGCTGTCAAACTGGCTCTTGAAGAATGGAGGCACTGGCTTGAGGATGCTAAGTATGTTAGGGTTTTGCTGGGATTCGAACCTGGGTCGCTGGTGTGAAGATCCAGCAAACCCCCACTAGGCCACCA